>PVHX01002460.1:0-167804 GCA_004024805.1 Geosciurus inauris
TCTTAATTTGTTTTTTGTGCTTAATTGCTTGGCTCTTTTAGAAGTCAGTTCTTAGAGGGAATATTCCTAGAACCTATAGATTTTCTTGTTTGTTGCATTTAGACTTTCAGTTCTCATGTCTTCTGACATCCAGACTTATTTTTCCTGGTGTATTTTATTTCTTGTTGCAGAAAGCAGTGGGACAGACGTAGTCAGAAAGAAAAGGCCTGTGACTTATGGGTGATTGCTTTTATGTATTAATGGTGCCTATGGAGGGTCTCATTAATACACACAGCATGGAGAATTTTTGAAGCTACCACACAGAGCTCAAAAAACCCAAACAGCAAAGCAGACTCAGTATTTTTATTTGGAGCTTTAAAGGACATTAACAAAAATTCTTCGGACAGGTGGAATGCCATATGGCAAAGAACTGGACCACCGCCATAGCTTTTGAAATGTATTGAAGCTTTTCCTTCTAGTGGGAGTGATATGAGTCTTTTGGACTGTTTCCATTCAGTGATGACATTCATATATGGATCAGCAATAAAGCTACTTAAAAACAAAGCTGTAACCAGCTCAAAAGATCCTTTTGGCTTTAATATGTGCTTATCAATAGCACTATACCCTTTGCTTTAATATATGCTTATTGATAGGGCAGTCTTTATTGGATTCAGAATTTTTTTATAGTTATTGACAGTGTACAGAATACATACAATTACTTTTGTGGGATAATTCAGGGGTGGAGTAGGGGATATGGATATTGTGATTTCTATTCAAAGACAGAAAACTCCTGTATCAGATTTTATGTCTTCCTCATGTGAGTGCTTGTGCAAACATGCGCACAACCCCACCACCCACCCCCACCAACTGCACATCTATATGGGTAGTTCTGAATGGTAGCCTAGCATTTAAGTGGCAGTGTCTGGGTTCTGCTGGACGTACAGGCTACATTTGTAGTTCTGCCATTAGCACAGCAACCTTCCTTTCCGTGATGTTTTTATCCCAACTTTGAGGCAGAATGGGAAGAATTGCCTTTGATACAGTTGTTCCTACTTGACTTCATAACAGTAGAGTAACAAGGCAAACTAGAGAAGGAAAAAGGCAGCAAATTTCTTTTCAATGCTTGAGAGAGGAAATTGGTTTCATCTTTGTGAAACAGGCGTAGAGAAATTGTGTATTTGTGATTATGTCATTGACTTCAAAATCTCTCTATATATGTACTTTGGAATACTATATATATTGCATTATGTGCAATTTAATTATAAATAATAGTATTTTTGAGGGTATCATTTAATATGGGGAGTTATGAAAATATATTTAGTTAAAGAATAAAGTACATAGAATATCATTTACTTACTGTTGCGTTTCCATTCTCCCCTGCTCCCCCCATTTCTCTTTGATTCTTGAGGCAGAATTATACTCTGTCTCAGGAAGACCCCAGACTAAACTTTGATTCTTCATGGCTGCTCCTACACTCATCAGTAGTGAAATAATATGAGAAATGATTATTATTCATTGGATATCAAGTATAACATCTTCTATTTATGGATACTTCTTATTTACATAAATGAGCTAGACATCTTGTATTTTTCCATTATTGTGACTATATGACACAGTGTTATTATTTCCTTTTTATAAATGCAAAAAAATGAGATCAAGAGAATTATGTATCATCTCAAATTCTTATGAGGCATTCTTATTACATATCTGGGGCTTAAAAGCCATTATAATTTGAACTCGAGAGTCCATGTTCTTCCATTTATGACTGAAATTCCATTTTTTGTTTCTTGGCAAATACACCATGGGGATTTGTAGTTTCTTGATTGAGGCATTTTGCCCATTTGAGTTAAAGGGCCAGGATGAACTTACACATAATGCCTTGTGGAGGGAATTACTCTTGTAACAACAACAACAACAAAAATCTGTGAAAAAAGAAATGCTAATGAGAATCAATTTACAACTTAGCTGTCTAGGAAAGTGCCAACCCAACTTCTGACCTTAAGTCTGAGAATATAGCTTTGCTTGTCCCAGTCAAGCTCTGAATGCATATGCAGTCATTTCTCTTTATAACTCTCTGTGGATAGAGCCTACAATATCAGATCTGAAATGATACAAGTGGCTCTCAGTAAAATGAAGCCCAGGAAGCTACTGGCTAAAATATAAACTCTTTTTTGAAAGCTTATTTCCTTGCTGAGCTTGCCAATTTCTATAATTAGAGGCAATTAAATACTTTAATTAGTTTGATCTTTATGGAATTTCCCGCATTTTTTTGTTTTCTAATCAGAACTGAATTCAAGTATGTGACTAATATCTCTTATAAAAACTTGCATTATCATTCATCAAAATGCTTTACTTTTCTTCCATGATAGAGAGATTTTATTGACATAATTTTTCACACGTATTTTATAGAAACAGTGTTCATGCATTATTATTTGAGATAGCGTATCTTCTGTCAGGATGCAGCATGGGGTTAAGCAGAACATGACTTTTTGTTATATTTTGATTCAGAGGCAGCCACAAAATAAACACTTAAGATGCATTTATGAGTGCTTAATATGTCTTAAGTATTTATATAAATGATAGTTTAAATTTTTGGTATAAAATGGTTTTTAGTATAAAGTTCATGCATTATAACAAGACACCAATTTAAGTGAACACTGCTAATCTGTGATTGTAAGATTTAGCATTTGAGCTGTACTACAAATTAAGGTTGATTTGATTAGTGAATTGTTGACTTCCAGATTTCCATTTATATAAGCACTTAACAGAATCCAAACTCTTTAGAATCTAGCCTGAGTTCTCTTTTTTTTTCTCTTGTGTGTTTCCATGTCTAAATTCACTCTGTAGAATCAGCATTTTTTTCATATTTGCCACTAAATCCGTTCTTGAAAGAATAACTAACCTAAATTCACACTACACTCATACCCCACCTTTTACTCCAGAGCTAATTTCTCTAAAGAATGTTAATGGTTTCCTTGTTTTCTTAGCCCACTCTTTCAGTTTTGGGGAATACTCTGTGTTCTGTTCTCTAATTCTCCTTTTTCAGACTTTCCATCTTTCCTTTTCAGATGATAAATAAACTGATATACTGTACCTTGACTCTGACCACCTTGAGGAGTCTGAGGGATTCTTTAAATGGAAGGCATCACTAAGGCTGGGGGAAACTGGGTTAGCAGTGTGTGGGCTCCTCTGAAATCTAATTATGTTAAGATATTGGTAAAGTGTCCAACTCTAGTTCTAATAGGACAAAACAGAAGTGAAAAAACCTGATGGGGATAGAAACTAGAAACGGTGGATTTAGTTTCATTCATGCTATTACCTTGGTAGGTGGCTGTCCTGTCCCAGGGTTCTGTGGATCAGACTGATCAGTTGAGTGCTGAGAATGGAAAAGTGATGGGCAAATAGAATTGATGTTATGGTTTGGATATGAGGTGTTCCTCCAAAATTCATGTGTGAGACAATGCAAGAATTTTTAGAGGCAAGATGACTAGATTATGAGAGGTGTAACTGAATCAGTGAGTTAATCCACCAAATAGATTAACTGGGCAATAACCACAGATAGGTAGGGCATGGCTAGAAGTAGGTCACTGGTGGTGTGCCATTGGGGCTTATATTTTGTACCTCATGATCAGAGCAATTTCACACTTATTGTTTTTGCTGACACTTGCAGGAGAGAAGTTTAGAAAATCTTTTTTATGCTTTTTACTTATTTTTATGCTTATTTATTTTTACTGAAATAAGAAATGATTGTGTGTATTGAAATGTTTATTCTGAAAGCTTTTGAGGCCAACAAATTTTATTCAATACTGGTTTTATATGTAAGCAAGGTTTGATTATATCTAAAGTGACAGATTAGCTAGCTACAATATTTATAGCTATTTATAGCTATTAGAGGCATCCAGAAATGTGGAAGCAATGATGAGAAGCCCTTAGTATACTTTACACTTGTGTTTGAGTTTATCATGCTGTTGAAAAGAGTTACGGGAATTTTTTTTTATTGTTTATGGCATACAACTAGGTTAAATAATGCTGGCTATTTGTTTAGGATTATATAAAACCTTTGCATTTTTCTTACTATCCACTTTCAAAATTGAAAAGTTCAATTTTGTGTGTTTTAGGGCAACAGAACCTTCCATTATGCCTCTTATCGATCATCTGGTTTTGGATTCATTCCTGTGCTTTCAACTAGTATGTTTGTGGAGCCAGAGCCTATGCACCAAACCGGGATCATCCCTAACAATGGAGTTTTAGTTTCTACACATCTTTCCAAACCATTCCTTACTTCAGCCTTTCAAGCTGCTTAAATATAGGATTTAATAGTTTGTTAAATATAATTATCGAGCAGTTATGATGTGTTAGATATTATTTAGAGCCTTGAGTATGTAATGGTGGTCAAGACAGGCAAAATACCTGTTCACTGGTCTTACTTCTATTAGAAGAATAGAAGTAAGAAAATGTCTGAACAGTGAAAAGTGTACAAGTATAGCGTTGTTCATTAGAAGCATGTTTCATAGTATGTGGCTAGGGGAAATAGTATTTCATCCTACTGTGGAAAACCACTTGAAGATATTGCTTTATGTATTCTCCGACCAACCATAGCAAGAGAAATTGGGCTCAGTGATCTAAAAATATCATTATTATGAAGATCTTAAATATGTGAAAATGTCTGCTGGCAACAAAAATAGTATGGTAATAAGGATCTCTGGTAATGTATTCTGCTAATTATATTTAGAGAGGCCTGCACAATATGATCCTAAGTAAGCTAATACATTGCTAAAGCAATATTGACACAATAGCATAGAAATAGTGATAATGTTTGGTGGTTGATGAAAAAGAAATATGCTTTTCCTTACTTTTTCTAAGAGCATCAACTAAACATCATAATATATTTTATTTTAATATTATGGATTTTCTTTAAGGGGTATCTTTTTAAAAAAATCTTGGAAACATCATAGAAACCTAATATGCAACATGCAAAATTTTTGTTTAATTTATAAAATGAAGCATATATCCCATAAAGAGCCACAATGAAAATAAGAGGACTTGTCAATATGTGTGCATAATTGAATAAAAAATAATTAGATAATACATTCATTTCAATACAACTTTATTATTTGACTTTATGATTCTTGGGAAAGATACTTGCTGGTTCTGAAGAGATTGTAGGTGTCCCCTAACTATCTGGAAATATTATTGTAAAAAAATAAATTAGCATATTAAAACATGGTATTAGGTACTTCCATAGCTCATTTGATTTTCAGTATGACCCCATTTTTTGCAGTAAGAGAAAGTGAAGATCTAGGAAAATGAACCCAGGGAATTCATAAACTCCTGTGAAAGGATTTCTAATTAGATATATGTTAATATAGGATAGTTCGGATAACTCAAAAATTAAAACTGAAATGTGTACATTGTGAGATTAAGGCAATGGTGACCATTATATGAAGCAAAGTTATTGAGAAGGGCTTTATTTTGCTATTTGTCTTCTTTGGATATTAATCAGTATGTTTTTTGTTTGTTTGCTTGTTTCTTACCAATTTTTTGCTTTAATATACAATTTTATAGGGTTTTTATTACTGCTTTTTGACTTCAAGTAAGCTTTTGATAGCCAGTAACTTTCTACAATGAAAGTTTCCATTTCTATTGTTAATGGTTTTTAGAACAATTTCTTTGTAATATTGTGTGTGTATACAATTCACCTATTAAAGTAAGCAGATCAGTGGTTTTTATTATATTCACATGTCTGTGTAACTATCACTATTGTATAGATTTTGTGAAGACTTAGTATTGAATCTTTATATGTTTGAGTAAAATTTAGTGGAGAAATCGTTTAGAACTGGGCTTTTCTTTGTGATTAGTGTTTTAATTACTGTTTTAATCTCTTATTTTGTTGTAGGTCTTTTCAGATTATTTCTTCTTGAGACTGTTTTAATAATTTGTGTCTTTCTAGGTAATTGTCCACTGGATCTAAGTTATCTAATATGTTGACATATTTTTCCTTTTTAATTTATATATTCTTAGAAATACATAATTTCTATATATTTCTGTGGGGTCACTAGTATTGCCCTCTTTTCCAATTTAAATTCTAGTAATTTGATTTCTTTCTTCTTCCTAAGAATGAATTTCACTCTGTGACTTAGACCTTAATTAAAAGGTAAAAACAAAAAGTCATTTTCTTGTCATTTTATCCTTTAATCTTCATACCAGCTTATTTAGGATATAAAATATTACTTTCTTCATTTTAGAGATGAATAAATAACATGGAAAACTTAATGCCTAACCCTGATTGCCATTAAAAAGGCAGGATTTTCCTCATTTAGGCTGTGCATTGTTTATTCTTTTTGGATGAAAGTTGGATTTTTAGGTTTTATTTTTAAAATTCAAAATTAGGAAAACTGTTTATTCTGTTGCTTGTTAATGTAAGGTATTCAGTTTTTAAACTATGGTGGTTGTTTCAAACAGGTTTTGTACTAGAAGCCAGACATGTCCGTGGGATCTAGTACCTCAGCTAATGTATAGTTATCACCTGACTTGTCCTGTAGCCAGGGTGCAGAAAGGGTTGGCTACTGTTGTTAAACCTTTTCTTTGACCATCTGCTGGTCCACATGCTAATTGAGTGAGAAATGGATGCAGGATAGTAATAAGAGTGTTGTGTAGTTATTCCTAATCCTTCCTGTTTAGAGCTGGAATACATAGTGTCAAGATGACTGTTAAACTGAGCATGGTGGCACACGCCTGTAATCCTAGCATTTTGGGAGTCTGAGGCAGGAGAATAGTGAGTTCAAAGCCAGCCTTAGCAATGGTGAGGTGCTAAGTAACTCAGTGAGACCCTGTCTCTAAATAAAACACACACAAAAAAATAGAGTTGGGATTGTGTGTTAGTGTTGAAGTACCCGAGTTCAATCCCCAGTACCAAAAAAAAAAAGAACTCTGAAATGAAGACAGGAATTTCTTCTGATTTCCCATATAACATCTGATGCTCTTCAAAATATTTTCAATTTAATGAAATTCAACATTTTTTATCAGAAAACATGAAGGTTCTTTATGACCATAAGAAATTATTAAATGCCTAGCATATGCCTTATATTCTACCAGGGGACTATTTGTCTTTTATTTATTAACTTTTTTTTCTTTATTGGAATGTCTAGCTTCCTTTAAGGAATTCTTTTAATGTTGAGCTTTATGTATGTATACCTCCCTTTCTTTTCATATTTCTCTGTGACCATTTACTGCACAAGTATTGATCTCAAAATATCTTTGAGATGCTCTCTTTGCAATTTGAGTTTGTGCATCCGTGCAAAGAAGGGATTATATTTGTGTTCATGCACATACTTTATTGGGCTGTATTCTTTTCTCAATAATTGTTTTACTAGAGTCAATAGGAGGCTAGTTAATAGTTTTTCAGACAGTAATAGAATTTTTTGGAGCAGGGATAATGTAATCATGAAATTTAAAAATAAGCATACAAGGGCCAAAAGATTTGGGCTGTATATTTCCTGTAAGTATTCTGAACTTTGAAATTCAGCAATATGTTTGGGTGAGGTAGTAGCTGAGAAAATAAAACATACAATAAAGAGATAGATTTTAGTTTAAAGCCGTAGCTGTGCAAATGTGACTGTGTGTGTGTGTGTGCTGTGCATTGAATTAGAATGAGAAGACTAAGTTTTGCCATGCACCATCTGTAGGAGGTTATTAAGCTTATGTCTGCCTCAATTTTCTGATTTGATTACTTGCCTTACTGGTCTTATTTTAAATATGCAATGAGATTAACTGTATGTAGTGACTGAAATATTAGTTATTCAGTTGTGAAATATTATCAATCTCTATGTTTAAAGGCAGTTTGCTGTTGATTAAAATATTATTCTAAAGAAACTGAATCCAGGGCCAAAGTTTATAAAAAGAAAACATCTTCTTACATGTCTATGGATATATTTCTAATTTAATTTACGATTAGCAAGTAGTGAGAATTGAAGGATGCTATTCTGTATATGGAACCCTTCAAGGTTCATATTTGTGAGAAGGGTTAATGTTTACAATACATTTTAACATGTTCAAAATGATATGTAAGTATTGCTAAATTAATATATTTAACCTTACTTTAAGGTAGATGTTTTTAGAATAGTAGTTTAAAATTTTAGATTTGTTTCATTTCTTTGGAGACAAGATCATGAAATGATAGAAGAAAGAACAATAAGTTACTGCATTTGGCTCTCTAAAATGGTACAACAATCTGTTAGGCTCTTTTTCTCATATTTTATCTACATTTTCTTGGTATTTCCTGTAACTGATTAATCTTCAGGTCATTTTATTCCCATTTACTAGATAGATTACATTTCACTCCTGACTTGTTTTCATAATAGCCTAAACATCCCAAGAGGCAGGTTATATTTGCTACCTCACTAAGGGTTGGAAGTTATCTTGTCACTCTAGTAACATTCAGTATTGCTCTCCAAGTTATGGATAATTATCTATTAGACATAATAAAATGAATGCATGCATATGTCCCCAATCCCTTATTATCATCATGAGTGCTTCCAGCAACATGTAAAAATCACACACCTTCTCAATAGCATTCCTCGTCTATTATGCATATACCCATTTCACCTTCTCAGCATCATTATAAAGTTTACCAAGTAGTCACAAGCAGCATGTTACAAAATGGGTGCGAGAGACTAAGTGTAGGCAAGTAATTCACTCATTTAGATCGCCTCAATTTACTTCTTAGAGTTGCAACATTTTCTTACTTTTGGGCATGTGTGATCAGTTTTCTAAAAATTGTTGTATGAGATTATCCATGCTCTTCCATTAATTAGTTAATAATAGCCACATCAGGATGCCACTAATGGTATGTATGTTGTAGCACTTGATTAACAAGTCCTTTCAAAATGTTTACATCACAGGCATATTCTATATATTTTACATATATTAATCTAATCTCATAGTAGCCATGTGATGGCTTTATCATCATTTATAGATGAGGAAACTAAGGCAAGGAGAAATTATGTAATTTGTCACATAGGTAGTATATAGCAGTCAAGAGTTAAATTCTTTGGATTTCAAGATTTAACAACATGCTATGCTAATCTTTAATCAAACTGTTGGTTAACTTAAACACTACTTCTCTTGGAAAAATATATGTTATCCTCCGTATCACTAATGGATAAGTGATACAAGTTGGCACTTCTGACCATTTGCAGTCAGTAGGGTATCTGATCATATGAGAGGAGTAATCATACCTTTGCAGTTTTTCAATTTAAAATTGGGTTTGCAATATAATAAATGTGGATTCTATTTGGATCATTGTATGTGTGTGGGTAGTAATAATAACTCTAGAGTTCTGTGTTTTATTAAAAGAGCTTGAAGAGTGAAACGTTTTGGCTAAATTGTTCATTGAATTTATTAGATGCTTGGAACTATCTGAGTATAGGACATATAGTAGAAATTAATACAATGTAAATGTCTTCAAGCAGTTTAAAGGTTCGTGAGTTTACAGTATGGTCTTTGGCAAGTTAATTTCTTAGGTAGGTGTAATACTATTCTTGGTCTATAAAATAAAGGAATTATTTAGTTTCTATTATATTTTGTAATGTACAATATTTCTTTCTTCTAGATAAATGATTAAATATAATGTAATAAAATTTAGTGAGCATTGGCAACCTGGTGTAACTCTAATGTTTCTAAATTAATAATGAGTCGTTTTTAATTTTTCCCTTCTGTATTAATATGTTTTGTCTGTTGTTATTACTTAAATTTTTACTCATGTAGGAAAGTTGTTTTATAAATGTGTTTTAAAAATAAATTTATAAACATTAATTTATCAGTAAAGTGCAATATCTGACAAATAGGCTTGTATTTATTTAGGATAAGTCTTTAGACCACATAATTAATTATGTCAAACTCTGAAAGAGAAAATGTAAGTTATTGAAAATCTTCCTATGACTGTAGCCCTTTGGAAGTAATGCTGATTTTTTGAAAGAAATTCATATTTCTAAGAAATTAGAATTTCCTGGAGTTTTCATGTCCTAAATTCTCAGTTTTCTTTTTCCTTTTTTTTTTTCTGAGATTCTTATAGACGTTACATATAGTTTATTTGTTTATATCATGCGGTACAGTAACAGTCCCTTGGAAGATTACATTTACTTCTTTGCCATAGAGAAAATAGCGGTTCTATTGTGAATCTACATAGATTATCTGCAGAGTGGTTTTGCAAGATTTTACCCTGTACTCTCTTCTAGTGTGACAATTTTAAGTTAATTTTAATTAATCTGATGGTATGTACTTTTTAACAATTCTTTTATAATATGACATATAGAATTCCACATTGAAAATATATCAATAGATAAAAGAAATTGCATGGTATTGTTCCAATTTGTAGATTATATTTGATATTGAATTAATCCAATATTGTAATAAATATGGATGCTATCTTTCCTTTCTTATGTCTGCAAAGAATTTGATGTTGAGTAGAATCTGCTTGGAAACTAGCACCATGTGTCATCCTTTTTTTATGAGAGTCTTCTATGTTTCAGAATAGTTAGCAAACAGATTTAACAAGTGACATAAATGATCTCTTTATCTTAAGAATATAGCCTCCAAATAATATATATGTTTATAATATTGAAATTCTTTTGACCTTATATTACTTTTTGGGTGAGATTCATAATGTTTTCTGCTAGAGCAAAGAAGAAATTGCCAAATGCTTGTTCCCTAGTTTTCAAAGTCCACAATATTCCACTCATCATTACTTCAAGGCACTGATTCCTTATTTCTTTACCCACGTCTCACCATATTTTATTACTTGAACCTTATAGTTCTAATTTTTAAAATATATTTTACTTATATTTCTATTTGCTTTTAAAGTAAGATACCTGAATTTTTTGTTGGAAGCAACAGAATTAAAATTTAAATGAAAAATTATTCATGTTGCTCTCTAAGGATTATCCTAAGACATATCCTATGTAAATACCAGTTGAATCAGGATGTTGGTGAATTTCCTTCAGGACTTTTGACTCCCTCCATCTTGATTCTTTCACTTTAAATATTTTGGCTTTAAATATCTAACTTCATGCATTTTTCATCTATGTTCAATTGAACATATTGTCTTATGAAGCAGAAGAATCTTAAATCTTGGAAATGGAGGCAAAGAACCTTTAAATGATTTGTATTCTACAGATTGTCCCTTAATGATTTTATTGTCTCTATGGGCTATAAAGACAAATATTTAATCACTTGTGATATTTATAAAATTTGGTGGCTCAAATATTATTTTCCTTGATATCAGTGATTCAGAACATTGGTTTTATGCTACTCTAGTGAGAGTCTAATAATTCCAGTGTAGTACAATATTGAGAAATTCACATGGGACAATTTAATTCATGGTAATTGTAAATATAAATATATGCCATATGGCATTCATGTGTATGCCTAATATGTATACATATTATATATAGATGTATTATATATAACATATCTCTTTCTATGTATTTGTATGAATGTGTGTCTTATGTTCATAGTTTTTTAACACAGGACTGTAGAAGTGATTGCTGAAAAAACTGATTGGATTCATTACCTTATACTTAAGAAGGTTTTAGATTTTTTTATACTGATGCCCCAGAGATAAAAATGAACCAATGAATTATAATCACACACACAACCAAAACTTTTCTTTTGCTTCCTAAGGAATTGGACATGTTTTGTATAACCTGATTTTAAAATAACATCACTGAATTCTTACATACTATGATCGACTATCTCAAGCTTCATGTTTCTACTCTTAAGACTCATTTCAAGTACAGAAAACCAGGAGTTAGAGTAATGATAATAGGAAACTTCAGATCTTGTATCTTAGACATATTAGTAAATGTGGAGTTTGTAGGACACTCTTGTCTGTGGTTATCCTGTCTTTTAGATTGTATCCTCTCCCTCTCTGCATCCACTTCCAGTGCTGATTCTTTTGGTTCCCATAGACTCTAGTTCTTTTTTATTTCTTTTTAAAAAAATTTTAAAAATTTGTTGTTTTTAGATGTATATGGCAATAGGAGTGTATTTTGACATATTATGCATACATGGGGTGCAACCTATTACAATTTTGATCCTCTTCTTGTGGTTGAACATGATGTGAGTTACACTGGTTGTGTATTCATATATGAGCAAAGGAAAGTAATGTCTGCTTCATTCTATTGCCTTTCCTATTCCCATCCCCCCTCCTTTCCCTTCATTCCCATCTGTCTAATCCAATGAAATTCTATTCTTCCCCTCCTCCCCCCCTTGTTTGGGGTCAACATCCACATATCAGAGAGAACATTTGGCCTTTGTTTTTTGGGGCGACTGCCTTGTTTCAATTAGCAAGATATTCTCCATGTCTATCCATTTACTAGCAGATGCCATAATTTCATTCTTCTTTATGGCTGAATTATATTCCAGCGTGTGTGTGTGTGTGTGTGTGATATATATATATCACAATTTCTTTATCCATTCGACTGTTGAAGTAAGACTCCTAAAGCAGAGGAAGTAAAATGAAGAATCAATAAATGGGACAGCATCAAACTAAAAAACTTCTTCACAGCAAAAGAAACAATCAAAAACATGAAGAGAGAGACTATAGAATGGGAGAAAATCTTCACCACTTGCACCTCAGAGCATTAATCTCTAGGATATACAAAGAACTCAAAAAACTTAACATCCAGAAAACAAATAATCCAATCAGTAAATGGCAAAGGAACTGAACAGACACTTCACAGAAGAAGAAATATGAATGGTCAAAAAATATATGAAAAAATGTTCAACATCTCTAGCAATTAGGTTAAAACTACCCTGAGATTCCATCTCACTCCAGTCAGAATGGCAATTATCAAGAATAGAAGTAACAGTGTTGGCAAAGATATGGGGAAAATGTACATGCATACATTGTTTGTGGGACTGCAAATTGGAGCAACCACCGCTGGAAAGCAGTATGGAGATTCCTTGGAATCTTGGAATGGACAACTTGGAATGGAACGACCATCTGACCCAGTTATTCCACACTTTAGCTCATACCCAAAGGATTTAATATCAGCATACTAAAGTGCTGCAGTCACATCAGTGTTTATAGCTGCTCAATTCATAATAGTCTCTTGTTCTTAAGGGTGTTGGCCTTTACTATCACAGTGTTGGCTGGTCTTCAGGCCTCAGCCTTCTTTTGGACACCTGTGTTTGTTGATGCTATAGTCCTACGAGTTGTTCTGGACTTTTGTCTCTACCCTGATCACCTGGAGTAATTGCAGAAGCAGAGTTCTATTCTCAAATTGGCCTTCATTTCCTTGTCAATCTATTTGCTGTATACTCAGTTTTTGTTTGTTTGTTTGTTTGAAGGTTTCCTCAATTCCTTAGCTTAGATATTGGGTCCCCTCACAGGGAAAACTGTAACACAAACTAAAAAAGGAGTCATTTTCTATTTTGGGACAGGAGTGTTTTGAATTTTTTTCTTCCAAATTCTAAATAATAATATATGCCAAAATACAATGATTCAGTTTCAGCCATTTCACCTGCAAAACCATGTTACTTTTAGAAATGAAACCCTGAATATATGCACGTGTAAACAAGAAAACAATTTAAGTATATTTTATCAACAGTGTATGTATTATTATAAATCCTTTTAAAAAATCCATGTATTTGAATTCATGAATTCAAATCCATGAATTTGAATTCACTCAGGTATTTTTAACAGTCTAATACAGAAAATTAAAATAATGAAACCCACTATAAACAACAAAGCAAAAGACACCAGAAGAGTAGAATTGCTGGAGCTTATAAAAATATGGAAATGACAGTGTAATGTCTTATAATTCTTCATGAATACAGTTTGCAATGAGTTGAATTATATTCCCCAAAATGTCGAGACCTAACCCTTAGTACCTGTCAATTTGACCTTGTTTGAAAAGAAGGTCTTTGCAGACCATCAAGTTAAGATGAGGTTATTAAGTGTATTAGGGTACTCTAGAGGAGCTGAATCAACAGGGTATATAAATATATGTGTTTGTGTGTGTGTATGTATGTGTGTGTTTGTGGCTGTTAGGATTATAAAAAGGGGGTTCATTATATTGGCTTTCAGGATCAGAAACTGATAGTCCCACAATGGCTGTGGATTGGAGAGCTGTTTTTAGTATAAGAAGCTGGAGCCTCAGAACAACAGGGATAGATGATGCAGCTCGTCTGGTACCAAAGGCCTGGAAACTCCTTGGAATGTCACTGGTCAGAATCCATTTGGTTAGTGTGAAAGAGCTGGAGTCTGATGCCCTTTGGGCAATCACAGCAGACATCAACGTACCTGCTCAAGAAGAATCGAGCTTGTGTCTGCTCCTGCTTTCTCAATCTTTAGAGTTTTTATTTCTTCCAGGATGCCAACCTAGTGGACTATGCTGCCCACATTTAGGGTGATTTTCCTCCTAAGTTCACTGTCCCACATGCCAATCATTCCTATAAACACTGTCACAGATACAGCCAATCTGATTAATCAAATTGACAATTCAGATTGAATTGTCATCAGATTGAATTACCATCACAGTAAGGTAGATTCTAATACAGTATTACTATATCCTCGTAAATACGAAAACTTGGAAACAGAGATAGGCACAAGGGGACAATGCCATGTAAAGATTGGAGTAAAGTACTTCAAGCAAAGGAACAACAAAAGTTGCCATTTCTAACAAACCACCAAAGGGAGACAGATGTGGAACAGTTTCTCATGCAACCCTCAGAAAAAAATAACCCTGAAGACACTGATTCTAGATGACCTCTAGCCTCCCAGACTGCCAAACAACATTTCTGTTGGTAAAGCCACGTAGTTGTAGTAGTTTGTTATGGTGGCTCTAAGAAACTAACATAGATTTAATTTAGTAGCAGGCAATCTGTTACCCATTTAAAAAGCCTTAGGAACTTTATTTTTAATGTTATTTTAAGAGACCAGATTATTGCCTCACAACAGATCCCCCCACCCAATGGAAAGAACATAGGTGAAATCCAGAATATAATTTACAACCTTGCTTGATCTGCATGCAAATAGATTTTTAAGATCATCTTTAGGTCTGCTTTTCAAATAAAGAAAGTCCTTAGTAAGTAAAATCTATATAGCAATATGGAAGTTTGTTTCAAAGGCTGGGATGAACAAGCAAAACAATTTTGGCATAGGTCATTAGATATGTGTATTTGCCCAAAAAGAAAGCAGCAAGACACCTTTCTACTTTAATGATGTCCTGGTTTAAAATGCATTGACCTCCTCTCAATGAATAAGACTGGCTTACATCCAGTTCTCCTATTTCTAGATGCTGCTAGATGGTTTGCTTAGCAACATACTTAATGGGACTACAGGGAGTTTGGTTTTCCAGCTAAATGAGTTCAGAATGCTCAAATAAATACAAGGTTCAGGTTCAGGTTTTTTTTTTTCTTCTTTCCCTTCCTTTCCCTTCCTGTCCCCTCCCTCCCTCCCTCCCTCCCTTCCTTCCTTCCTTCCTTCCTTCTTTCCTTCCTTCACCCCTTCCTTCCTTCCCTTAAGAAAGCCCACAAGTAAAAACAATCATCATAAATAGATTGTTTTTGGAATTTTTTTTTCAAAGTTTTTGGTGAATCTTTATTTAGCAATAATTTCAAATAATTTTAACATTCAAAATCATGTCATTTTTACAGAAAACATATCCAAAAGAAGATTAGGTTTTAGATTTCATCAGAAATATGTGTACCACCACTGTTCTTTAAATATACCTACATGTAATTAGCCATGAGTGAGAACAATTTATGTAACAATTGTTACTGTTTTAATGAAGAATTTATCTTCCATGTAAACAGAACATCAACCACAAAGCTATACTTAGGTTGGTAGGCTGAGATCTACAAAATAGTGATGAAAATAATCAGAAAGAGGGTGGTTAATGGAAAAGGTATTATTCTAATTTATGAAAGAATTCTTACTGCATATACCCAATAGCTCATAAGGCAGATCTTGTATATTAACTTAAATCACCATAGCCAGCATAATATATTCCTTTTCTTCATATATATATGTATATATATGAATATATATATACACACATATACATGTACGTATGTGTGTAACTATATATATTTTTTATCTATCTCTGTCTCTAAATACACACATGCACACTGGTTTTGTTTTAAAGCTGGGATTTGTGAGATAGTTAATATAGGACTCATAGGTTCTTGAATTTTTTCTCAAGGACAGTTCTTTTGTATATGGTAGTAAATCTTTGTAGGGATATTAGACAGCAAGCCTAAGACTTGAATCTCCTTATATCATATCCTGGGGAAGGTAGTCTTTGGAAAATGTGCTTCTCCTTACACTGAAGGAGAATAACAATGCAACAACCCATTAGTTGTGGGTAGGTTGGAGTTACATGATTCCAGGTACTGATCTTCTGATACTACCTGAGTTGAAGCTGAGGTACACCAGGGTTAGGGCAGTCATTTAAATTTGAGCTTGAAGGAGGATTTATCAATAAGTAGGCTTAAAATTTTAGTAAATCATCAAGGTCCTGTGAAAAATGAGATGTGCAATCATTTTGGACAGAGAAGATCAATTCTGTATAGTGAAAAGACAAAACAAAACATCATACCTTTTGGGTTTTGTGTTCATGAGTGTAGTCTAAAGTAACTAATAAGGCAAATCTAAAATAGAAGGGTGATACTCAATTGATGACAATTAGCCAAGAGTAGCTGAACTTTCACATTATTCCATAGAAGCAAAGGAAGAATCTGAAGTCAAGCTATGAGGAGGGCAGGTATGTTTCATGATATGGTCATATCAAGCCCTTTGGATGGGACAACAGTAAAGTGATATCTTAGACATCAGACTGAATGTAAAACATTATCCTATGATATTCAATATCATAGTTTCACAGGGAACTGTGAAAGTGCTGAGTTTTTCCATAGTATAGTGGGTCGAATGGTGGTCCTCCAAAAACTGCCCATGTGTCAGATCCTGTGAATGTCATGTGATTTGAAAAGAGGATTCTTTGCAGATGTAATGAAAGGATCTCAAATGAGATCATTAAGGTAGGCCCTGAATCAATGACAGCAGTCTTCACAAAAGGCATGCAAGCTAAGAGACAAAGATAAGATAGAGGCAGAGCTTGGACTGAAGAAATGCCTGGAACCACTAGAAATTAGAAGAAACGAGGAAGAATTTTTCCTAGAGTCTTTAGAGGAACTGTGTCTCTGCCACCACTTTGATTTTAGAATTCTGGCTTCCGGAACTGAGTGAATATCTTTCTGTTGTGAGCCACTCAGTTTATGGTTCGTAGTTACTACAGCCCTGGGAACTATTCATGTGGAACATGACTAAACCAACTCTAATGTTCTATAGTTTGTAGTACCTCAGAGTACAGGAGTCTAGATCTGGGAAGGGACCTTGTAAATCCTAGACAGTCCCTGATTATTAAAAGGTATCTGACATTTCCATTTTTAAAAAAATTTAACAGAATGTAATTTGATAATATGGGAGATAGTGTAATATAAAGTTTATTTTCAAGTAGGCCAGGGTGGGAGATATCCTAGTGTCTTAGTAAAATAATTATATTTCCAGGTAAAAACTTCACAAATAGTTTAAGGACTGATTTTGAGTCTCTAGAATTTAAATCTATAGAGAGACAATTTTCTTTTATTAAATTTCCTGGCTTGGATTCAAACTTTGCCACTAATAAGCGTGGCAAGTTTCCTCTCTGCTGTGGTTTGAATGTCCTCTCCAGAACTCATGTTCACATTTAATTGCTTTTGTGACAATGTTAGGGAGAGACCTTTAAGCAGTGATTAGTTCTTGGAGCACCACTCATGCATTAAGGCTGTTATTGAAGGAGTGGGTTAATTATAAAAGAAAGAATTTTGCTTTCTTTTCCTTTTCCTCCTGAGTTGCTGTGTGATACCTTCTACCATATTATAATTAAGAAAAAAAGGAGCCGGGTGCTGTGGCACAAGCCTGTAATCCCAGCCTAATTTAGGGAGGCTGAGACAGGAGAATCGCAAGTTCAAAGCCAGCCTCAGCAACTGAGAGGCACTAAGCAACTCAGTGAGACCCTGTCTCTACATAAAACACAAAATAGGGCTGGGGATGTGGCTCAGTGGTCAAGTGTCCCTGAGTTGAATCACCAGTACCAAAAAAAAAAAAAAAAGAAAAAGAAAGAAAGAAAAAAAGGCCTCACTAGAAGGGGCCTCTTTGTCTTGCAATTTCCAAACTCCTAAACCCATGAGTCAAATAAACTTCTGTTGTTTATAGCTTATCCAATCTGTAGAGTTGATTATAGCTGCACAACATGGCCTGGGACACTATGTAAGCTTCAGTTTCTTAATCTATAATATGTAGATGATAATTCTTCCAATATCATTAACCTCACTCATGGGATTTAAATGAGATAATAAAAAAATACTAATTGCTATTTTTTCTTGTCATTTTGAAATTATAACCAAGAGACTGAGTATTCTTAGAACTGATTAATCACACAGCTTTAGCTGAGTTTTTAAGCTCTCTTTGGGGATGAATATATTACTATCCTTTGAAAGTAAATTTCACTCTATCTCTGCTAGTTGACTAAGAGCAATAAATTTTCAATTGATGACATCCTATATTTATTGAGAATTTTATTAATGCCTGCTGACATACTATGCCCTTAACAGTTCTTATTCTCTAAATGGTATGTTGTCTTTACCACAGAGTACTTGCTTCCTGTAGGTATTTCAGATCTTCTCTCCTATAACCTGTCTGAGTATGGTAGGTAGAGGTACTTCCTGGTCTTTTCCTCATCCACTCTATTCTTTTCATCTTTCTTTATGGCCACCATAGCCTAGTCCCTCCTGAGATATAGCAAAACCAAGTACCTTTAAGACAAAGAACATTCACAGTAAGAACTATCATACTACTGGATTGTAGACTGAGTTTTTTCATGGGTGTTTTCTCTTGGAGCCCCTGAATCTGCTATTAGGTTGGGACATCATCAATTGGGTCCTAAGGTCCAGCTGAGTGTACTGCATACAAAACATAGAGAAAATTTACTAAGCTCCGTGTTAGTCAACTTTGCATCATTGTGACCAAAATACTTGCCACCAATTAGTTAAAGGAGGAAAAAAACTGTATATGGAGGGTGTGAAATGGTTTCAGACATCCAAGTTTTCTTGGTCAAGGGAGGACTGCTGTATCATGACAGGGATACCTAATGACTCATCATTAACAATACTTCTTGCAGGTTTTTGGTGGGGAATTTCTTTTTCTTTGTTTGCTAAAACTTTTTACTATAACCGTTTATTGTATTCATTAGATTTTTTTTTGCAACTACTAAGGTGATTATAATTTTCTCTTGGCCTGTTAATATAATGAATTCTATTCATGTATCTTTTAATTATAATTTCCCTTATATCCTAAAAGTTGAACTTATTCAAAATAGTATAAATATTTTTATATGTCTCTGGATTTTCATTTTGATTATTATGTTCAGGATATCTGTGTGCACATACCGTGAGTGAGAGAGCATATGATTTTCCCCTTTCATTTTTGCATTTTGTTGACAAGTTTATATTAGCTTTATAGAGTTAGGAGCAGATCATTCCTCTTCACCCTTCTTTTTCTCCCATTCTCTGCAAACGTATAGGATTGAAATGCTTTGTTGTTGAAACTGTGATAAAACTGTGTCCAAAAATATCTTATTCTGTTTTATTCAAGGAAAGATTTTAAGCTAATAATTGTTTTGTAAAAAGTTGTAGATTTACTTGAAATTTTATTCTTTTTTGAGATTGATTTTTTATAAAGATATTTCTATTTCATGAATTTTTTACATTTATTGCCATAAAATTATTCATATACTTCTCTTTTAATTCTATTGCATTTCTGATTATGTTCTCTTTTTCTTTCTTGCTATTTATTTGGATCTTGCTGTCTTTCTCTAGCTCTCTCTTTTCGATTTTTCTCACCAGAAATTTATCTGAATTCTTAGTTCTCTCAAAAATTAACTTTGGGCTTAGTAATTCTCTTATTGTCATATACATTTTCTTTAATTTTTCCCTGTCTTTATTGCCTTTATGAATTATCTTCATTTGTAGTTTACTTTTATTCCCTAACTTTATAATTGGCATACCTTATCATAAATATGTTTCTTCTATCTTATTAAAAATTAAGTCTTTGAACTTTTCATAGCAGATACTCCAGATAAGTGTGACAATGTGTCATAGAGGTTCATAAATTTTCTCCTAATAAGCAAAATAACTTACCATACTAGCCCCACAACATACATGATCAAATCTGAGTGGCATCACAAACGTCTTAGAAACTACAACTGTTTAATGTGAAAATTGCAGTGGCAATTCTATTGAACATTGGAGTATAACTTCTTAAAGATTTCATACAACTTTGTAATAATATAAATATAATTATGACATAATTTCACAAATGTACATAAAATTTTGCATTTAGTTTGCCATTGTATTTGTTTGGAGATATTTAACATTAAGTCTTGTTGCTCATAATTGTAAGATGTGGAAGAACTTAGCATCATATCATTATTGATTAATTTTAACCAGAATTAGAATGTTATGAACAGACGCTAAAATATCCTTTGCAAATGGCATCATTTAGTAAGTAAAGAACCAAAGTCCCAAAGTGCACAGTGCACAGTGGTACAACTTTCAATGAAGTACTTGAGATGTGGCTAGTGTGAATTGAGACAGGCTCTAAGTTTAAAATACACATTGGATTTTGAAGAATTAGTAATAAAATGTAAAACATTTAATAATTTGTACTGATTATATGTTGAAGTGATAATATTTAGTGTAGTTTGGATTAAATAAAATATCAAAATTTCAGCTTTTTTAACTTAAATATGGCTATTAGAAAACTTAAAATTACATATATTAAATACCTTATATTTTTGTGACACAGTGCTGCACTAAACATTTATTTTTTCATGAAAACCTTCATAGCAAATTGGTGAAATTTATAGAAACAAAATGTGGGTCTACTGATTGCCTACCTGAGATACTTTGCCTGTTTCAAAAGTAATTTATTTTCCTTTGTCCACTTTGTTAAATGAGTTTATTTTTGCTGCCTGAGTGGTCTCTTAATTTGCACAAGTTTAAAAAGAATCACAGAAAAAGCTGTTGTTTTTTTCCAGGAAAACATATGAATCACATAAAAACTTCAGATTATAAACATCATGAGCACCAACATGAAAAACAATTACTCTTTCTTAGCAGCATGTTGCCAGAAACATTTTGACTTTCAAAATGTTCATAATTTTGTGATCTAGTTTAGAATTTTTAAAGACACACTGTGATGTTCAGTAAAATAGAATAAGTACCTAAATATTAAGCATATGCTTATCATAGAAGAATGTACATTTAGTTTTGTTCATGCTTATTTCAGTGGTGGTCTGAATTTAAATGGGTCTACAAAGCATCTATTAGATAAAGGTTAGACAGTCTCTGATTTTATTTCATTTTATATTATCTATGGGCTAAATCATTTGGAAAGGAGATCTAGATTTTAGTTTACAGATTAAAATCCTTATTCTTGAATATAATTCAAGGATATTGTATAAACAACCACATTTGTCATGTACATTATTTAACAGAATATATATTGGTGAAACTTTGAGAAAATGTATGTCTGCACAGTAGAACTACTTACCTGTTCAGGAGCAATATAGAGAGTTATACAGCACCCTTGAATATGGCAGTGTCCTAAAATAACTGAAAAGCTGGGTAATTTGAAAAACTAGCATTTTGGATAGAAGTGAAATTTGCATTTCATAACAGTTTTTCATTCTAAAGTTATTATTAGCAATTGTAAAAGCACATAATTACCTCCAAGCCTAATTGCTACCACTTTCTGTATAAAAGTGAACGGTGTTTAGTCTCAAATTTTATAATGGATTAAATTATACAATTTAAAATATCACCTTTATGGGTTTATATGTTTTGACTATCATAGATGTTGGGTTTCTTTTGTATTTATTATTTTTGTATTTTATTCATTGTTTAGTGATTATTTATATCTATATTTATCTACATATATCTATCTATAATCTGAGTACTTTGAAGAGTTAGAAATAATGGAGTAAATTTTTTAACATATAAAAATGTAGTAATCTTATTTATAATTTTCTGATTCTATACCATAATGTTTTTGCTTCTTGAATGGCAAAAGGATATAATGAGATATTTATTTTTACAAATACAGTCTAGGATCTGAGAGCACTCATAAGCTAGAAAACTATAATTAAAATTTTGACAAGTAGTACTGAGAGCAACATCTTTTCAAGATGTCATCATTGAGACTTTATTTGTCCTGCTTGTGTTTCCATGTTACAGAGTAGTCAATATGACTTTGTAATTATGAATTATACCCAGAAAACATGGTTAATATATAATTGTTTTCTTCTTTATTAGATGTTACATTTTTATATTATATATTGGTAATGTTTTCATAATATGTGTTAATTTTATTATATGTTTTTATTATATATGTTTTATTATATGTGTGCTTCATTACTTATAATGAAAAATGAATGATTTTACATTTTTCTAGGATATATTGTCATATAAGTAATTATAAATTATTAAATTATTTGCAAATAAGAGTCTTTTTGTATTTTTAGTACAGTAATGCTGAATTAGCATAGCATAAATTTTGATATTTTATTTCATAAAGTATCTGGTATCTATGATATCCAACCCTTTCAAAGGCAAGGATATATATTTGTGATTAGACTATCCTCAGTGTTCATAATATTTGATATTATGATTTTACCTTCTGAATTTAAAGCCATGTTAACTTTCAGGTATACTTTCTTCCCCTTTTAACACTAAATGTCTTCTATTTGATGAGAATAAAATTAGTGCAATTTTTATAGCTGTGAGTTTAGTAATATGTCTGAAGAGTAATACAAATTCTAGAAATTTATTTTATGCAAATAAAGATGTATACAAATATTATTTTATTAGAAATCTAATATTGCATTTATTTCTAGTCTAGAAGTTTAGTTTATGCAGATAAAGATGTGTGCAAATATTGTTTTATAAGAAAAATTATATTGCATTTATTTCTAATGAGAAAATGTTGTAAATAGTATAACTTCCAAAAATATAGAGATTGATTTTTTTTAAATTACATGGTATCTGATGTAATTGCTATGTAACTATTTAATACTATGATTTTGAGCAGTGTCTGTTATTTTTAAAAGTTATATGGTATGATACTAACTATATAAAACAAAATTGTAATCATAAGTAGTTTTTGTGTGGTGCAAATTTTATATGAGGAAATTATACCAAAAACATCTTAATTATCCAATCTTAATATTGCATATATTATCTTTAGATGAAAGAAGCATGCACACTATTTTTATTTTTTGGACTTTTAATTGTTTTCCAAATTTGATTTGTAATGAATATGAATTACTTCCATAATCAGAATAAATCACTGTCAGTATTGTTTCAAAACTCTAAATCTGTAGTATGGAGTGCTATCTCTGATTTTCAGTGTTAGTCACTAACCAATGGAGAGGCCTTAACCTAAGGGTGAAAGCAAGATTTCTGTCCATGTTATTGTGAAATTCTTAATGGTTGGGATCTTAAATTTTAAGTCTCTGCTTCCTTTTTGTTTTTTATAAAAAACATTTATATTTTATCTCTTCAGGAGTTAATATGTCTTTACTTTTTGCCATATCCTAAAAAGATAGAAAGGTAAGGTAGATCCCTCAAGCCATAGCCTTTTCTTTTTTCCATGAAAACAGAATTAACAAAAACAACAACAAAAGTCCAGCAGTGAATGGTCAGTACATGTGTGTGTTTGTTTTCAGATATTGATTCCAGTTTTATGAAAGATAATTATTCATAGCTTATTTTTTTAACTTGTAAGTAAGAGAGAAGGAAATGATGACAGAAGTTTTTAATATGAAATGAATATGTGTTCTTAGGTTGGTTATTAAAGGTATATTATAAAGGGACAGGACCCAGGCAAGTCACTTTCTCACTTAATTCTATAAAATATAGGAAGAAATGAGAGAATTCCTTACTTTGCACATAGGTGAATTCATCTGCAGAAGGATTAAGTATCTTGCCTGAAAGCACACAGTAAAAAGTGGCTATGCTTGATTTTGAGGAAATAATCATTTTATTGTTTTTCCTGTATGCTTACATTAATTGGGGCTCATTCAGACTTAAAATTTTAATAACTCATCTCATTTTGGTTTCCTTCTCATGAAATACATTTGGTGCGAACCATTCTTTTTGACTACTTCGACATTATAGATGGTTTAGATAGGTTGGACAGTACCATGGTTTTTACCTATCATGAAGTCCCAATTTATTTAACCAAAGTAACAGAACTTTTTTTTTTTTTTTAATTTTTTGGTACCAGGGATTGAACTCAGGGGTAATAGACCACTGAGCTGCATCCCCAGCCCTATTTTGTGTTTTTTATGTAGAGACAGGGTCTCCCTGAGTTGCTTAGTGCCTTGCCATTGCTGAGGGTGGCTTTGAACTTGCAATTCTCCTGTCTTAGCCTCTCAAAGTGCTAGGATTGCAGGCGTGCACCACCGCACCTGGCTAGTAACAGAACTTTATAGAAGGAAAATGCCTACCCAGAATAGGTCTAAATATCATTAGTTTTAGAGTAGATGTTCCTTAACCCCTTGTTTTCCTAGTGAACAATTGCTAGTGACATTTTCTCCATGAATAGAGCTAGCCAGAGTTGGATTTTATGACCCAGTTTTGCCACTACCCTGCTATCTTCAGGGTTGATATCACTATCCCCAAAGGACACACACTGATGCTGTCTACACTCAGCTTAAGGAAACATTACAGACGTTGGGTGTTCCTTTTTATTAATTCAAACTCAGAAACAGAAAGTCCATATTCAGCCTTATTCTGGGGAAAAGGCAGAAGAATTATTACCCACATGTTTCTGCATATATGTCTTCCACCAGCAGAGCATTAATAACTAATCTACAGTGACTTTTATATTACAGCCGTCTCCTATGTGGAATATAAACTCAAACTGCTACTAAGGATTCTATTGATTATCTGTAGTTCACAGAAATTAAGATTCAGAGCATTTGATATTCCAATTAAAATTCCTTTTTGTAGATATTGTTACCAATATTGGTCCACCATCACCATTTTTCTCCTTTCTGAACAATGCAACAGTTTTGCTTATAAAAATGATTTAATTTTCATGTTAAAGTTTGGGCTTTCTTGTTTTTATTTTTCTTGTACTTCAAAGAGAAAATCCTGTTTGCTGATGTGATGCTCACAATTCTCATTCAGGAAAATCCTAAAAAATATATATATATATATATATATATATAAAAAATATACATATATATACATGTATATATATATATATATATATGTATACACACACACACACACACACACACATACACACACACATATACACCAAATGGGATAATAGTACTAATGCCTATCAACCTATGATTATTTATGTTTCTTAAAGAACTTTAAACATCTAACAAATTAGCTGCCAGCCGGTCAATGTAATATCAAAAAGATAAGGAAGTAGGATTTTAGAAATATCCATTAAAGATATTTTAGAGTAGTTTTAATTTCATTTTTAACATTATTTCAGCCAACAATTGAATATAATAGTGTGGTACAATAGGGCATATGCATCTTTAATTTTAATAGACTAAGAAACAAGATTAAGTAGTGAATGAATCATTGTACTGTGAAATTAGTGGGGATTCTTTTTCAAAAAAAGAAAAAGCAATGATACATGAGAGCCTTGTTGGTATGAACCTGACTGGGAGAATAATTTGATGAAACGAGAAGACTATCTGCAGTACAGTTTCTAGTCCGAAGAGTTTGAATAAGAGTGAGGAAATATGAATTTGTTTGTGCCTCATCTAACCAGATTTGGTACAATGGGGTGTACAGCTAGGGAGAAAAAAAATCTCTGATACTTAATAAGGCAATAATTTATGCTGAATGAGTTGAACAGTCATTCAATGAAAAATTGGTTTTTGTAGTGTCCCAGACTTGGTGACTTTTGGGGATTTGTGTGCTTACTGTGCATGTACAATAAAGAAAATATATAGTTCTCATTGAAAGGTGAGTACAGTTTTTTCTGTACTTGATATATATTTATTAAGAGTTTACAGTCATTTTTAATTTGTAATTTTTGATGCTTTTACTGTGTTTCTAAGTGTTAGTAAAGAGAAAACATCACTCTAGAACCCAGTGATTTTTGTTCGTTAAGAGGGGCTTATATAAAAATGGTTAATTTCTGTCCTTAATAAGAACACCTAGGCACAGTTTAGTTTATATTGTAAACCAAAGTATCCTTTAGGGGTTCTAAAGGTTACCAAGTCAAGATTACTCATCAGAAGCTTATACTATTCATTGAACATCTTTTAAATCAAATAATAGTATTACACTTATTCTCCATGATAGCTGTGTTTGTTGCTATAGTATGTCACAGTCTATAAAACAAAATGATATTCTTCTGTTTTGGGGGGTACTGAGGATTGAATGCAGGGACAATAAACCACTGAGCCACATCCCCAGCCCTATTTTGTATTTTATTTAGAGATGAGATCTCACTGAGTTGCTTAGTGCCTCACTTTTGCTGAGGCTGGCTTTGAACTTGCAATCCTCTTGCCTTAGCCTCTCAAACCTCTGTGGTTACATGTGTGCGCCACTGTGTCTAGCGAAAATATTCTGCTTAATGTTATAATGCCTTGCACTGACATTTATGGGGAAATTTGAGTATCTATAAATTAATTAGCTTTAAAATTTTCAACTTCATTATGACTTTTACAGATTGCTCTCATAAGAGCAATTGTAGTTTGTTTTAACAAGCTGAATAAATAGTGATTTACCATAAGGCAATACTCCCAAATATATAAAATGCAATTTTAAAGAGATATGCTTCCTTTCCACTCATGCTATAATATTATTTATTTTCAACATACATGAAGGCCTTTTTAAATTATTTACAGTAAAATTGCATGACTTTGCATTTTTATTTAAATAAAAAAAGGAAATATAAAGTTACTTATTTATTGTACTTTGGAGCTTGATATCCATACATCCATCTATCCCAAATAATTTTTTCTATTTTGTTTTTCACTATGTGCTATTTACCTGACAGTATTGTAAGTCCTTGAAGAATAACAATTAGTTTCTAACTTGCTACTTCATTATATAGTAGAGATGAATAATCATTAAAATGAGAGACTGATAAGATGAGGTTAGAAGAAAGTAAAACAGAGATATATAGTTTTCATAGTAAAGCCTCAAAGAAGATGAAATGACTGCTCTTTTTGTGTACTAATAAGGAGGAGCTCCATTGTAGATAGAGTAGGTAGAATATCCTGCTTGCATCTGCCATGATTTGGTAGAGAGTTTTGTGGGCTGAGCTAGAGTGATTTCATTTATTACTCTCATTTATTGGAGAGGGTGACAAAGGAATAACTTTGATTATGTTTAGCTATTTTTTATTACATTGGCATAATTAATTGATTGACTTCTCTCAAATATTTGTCATCGATAAAGTTGCCAGTATAAGAAACAAACAAACACAGCACTAAAATATGATGTGTACAATAATAGACATGAATGTGGGATATGATGAGAGGAATGAGTACCACACTTTTGCTACACTGAAGAATCAAGGAGAAATTATGTATAAAAGGGAAAGTGTTATAAAAAAAGGCAAGGACATGGTAACATTAAGAACTCATAGGGAGAAAAATGTGTGGACTATAATAAGCACTTTAAACTTTTAATGATTTAACTACTTTCCATGATTTTAGTTACACGTGGTCACCTGTGGTTCAAAGTCATTAAGTAGAAATTTTCAGAAATAAACTTTTAACTTTTAAATATTATGTTCTTCTGTGTAGTATTATAATACTTTATCATCCTGCTTCATCCCTCCTGGGATGTGAATCATTACTTTGTCCCGCATATTCATGCTGTATATGCTGTCTGCCTGTTAATCATATCCACACTGTATATGCCATCTGAAAACTAGATGTCTTGTTATCCGATTGACTGTCACGGTGTCACAGTGCTTGTGTTCAAATAACCTCACTTTACTTAAAAATGGCCCCCAACACAAGAAGCAATGCTGACAATATTATTATAGCATATTGTCATAATTTTATTATTACTTATTCTTTATCTCTTACTATGACCATTTATAAATTAAAATTCATCATAGGTTTGTATATATAAGCAGAACCATAGTATAGATAGGGTTTGGTACTGTGTTTCAGAGATCCAGTAGGGATCTTGAAATGCATCCCCCTTCGGTAAGGAAGAACTACTAGAGTCAAACTAGAGTCAATAACAATTACTATTACATATTTTTTTTTTGTACCAGGGATTGAACTCAGGGGCACTCGACCACTGAGCAACATCCCCAGCCCTATTTTGTGTTTTATGTAGAGACAGGGTCTCACTGAGTTGCTTAGCGCCTCGCCATTGCTGAAGCTGGCTTTGAACTCGCGATTCTCCTGTCTCAGCCTCCCTAAGTGCTGGGATTACAAGCATGAGCCATCGTGCCCGGCTAACATTTTCTATTACATATTAAAACTTTAAACATGTAGTCAAGTGTATGCAAGACAGTCTGGCAAAACACTGCGTACACCTCCCATAGCTTCAATAAACTCTTCTACTCCTCCCTGGCAAGATTATTTTAAAATAAATTTGAGACATAATAGTATTTCATTTGTAAATGTTTTCCATCAATATCTATAAAAGGTCTGTAAAACATAGCTATCATACCATTGCCATACCTAAAACTTTGACAATAATTCCTTCATATCAAATAATATATTTTAATTTTCACAATTGCCTTATATTTTGTTTATATTTTATAACTGATTTGTTCAAATCAGAATTCTAAACAAGATCCATATTTAACATGTTGTTTACATCCTTTATATATATATTTAAATATACAGGCTAGTTTCTCTCCCTCTCTCTCTCTCTGTCCCTTCCTCCCTCTCTCTCTCCCTCTCCCTCTCTCTCCCCCTCTCTCTTTCTCTCTCTCTCTCTCTCTCCTATAACTCTTTCTCTTTTTCTGTCTCTCTTGTAATAATTTTTTTGCTGAAGAAACCAGGTTAGTTGTCCTGAAGATAGGTCCCCTTATGTTGGATTTTGCTAATTAAATCCCTATATTGTCACTGAGTCCTATATCTCGTTTAAACTGGTTGTTAGATCTTTTTGGACATTGTAAAGATCTGGAATGAAAAATAAACTGTATTATTCAAAATGGTTATGAGGAGAACTGAGGCTTCCCTCCTCAAAATTGCTATTTAAGTCCATCGAATGTTAATTAAGACTTCTGTATGAAAACTTCTGTATGCTCAGAAATTCTGGCAGGTGGCCAAGGGATTATACAGTACCATAAAACTGAAGTTCTAATTTCAAGTGTTTATAGTAGTTTCCTATTATACAGGAGCCATATGGGCCAGCTTGCTCAGGAATCCCAGGTACAGTTTCCTCTATAACATCCTGACCCTCAAGCAGGCAGGCAGAGCGGCTCTCTGGTGGGAAACAGCTTTTCCTAAGGAGTCAAAGCCATCAGTGCTTATAATCTCTCCAGGCATCAGGAATGGACTGTAGCTAATGAAATGGCACAGTTGGTTATATGCAAGCCATGCAGAAGAGCAGGTAGCCTGAAGAAATCTGCTAGGACATCAAAGAGAAAATCAAGCTGAAGATAAATAAGAAGAGTGATTTAAAGGAATACTCTTATTTTTCTGAGAAAAAGCGTAGCAGTAAGGCTTCTTTTCTGCCATACTATGAATATGTACACATGTATGTTTGTAGATACATATATATAATTGTATAGGTCTTGTTTTTATTTTAAGAATGCAAAATTATGTATTGAGGATTATGAGTACTTGAGGGAAAAACGAAGTACAGAAAATATTGAAGCCTTGCTTCTCCTTTGTTGGCTTCGTTTCATATTTAAAATGCAAAGGCAGCTCAGTGTCAGAGTCAATTAAAACAAAAGTCTATCAAAATCAGTCCCAAGAACTTGGTTGGAGGTTTGTTACAAATTTGTATTGTCAAGATGAGTGGTTTGTTACATGATCTTAAAGATGATAGCAAGTAATGAACTTGCCAGCAAGTTCAATTGTTTGTGGTGGAAATGGAGCAGACACTGAAGGAGATTTGTCAGAGAAGCCATAAAGGGCCCTCTTGACTGACTACCTGGGGATGACAGTACACCCTGTGTCTTAGAGATGGTTGGGAAAATAGGGAAGTATTTGAAACTTTTAAGAGACTTTATTTGAGAAATCAAAATATATGTATTTTCATTTGTGGGTTGTATCAAACCATGTGTCAAATACTGATTACTATTAAACCTAAAAGAGATTGTTGTATTCTGTTTAGTTTTCACGTCATGGATGAGATTCTGAGTTTTCTTAAAAGTCTCCATATGGTAAGGTAAGGTACGACAAAGTCAAAGTAGTAGTACTGAAGATAAATAAAAAGTAAAATAAAATTCTGCTAACATTTGGCATTCTGAAATAATTCAGATTTATTGGTTAGCTGCCAATGTATTGCTTCACAGGGGAAGAAAAAAATTAAGAGTTATTTGGGTACTTTTAATAGAAAATTGACCAGTTACATGTGCCATGTATCCCCCAAGAAAGGTTATCTTGAGCATAGAATGAACCTCTGTTTTTCAGAGACATGATTGTAAATAACTCAAATAGCTATTTAACATTTTGTTAATTTTGTTGTAACAATTACTTAAAACCACATGCACTTATTAATCTAAATATTTACTTTTTCTACTCCTACAGTTCATAAAGAAACTTTCAGTTTTTTACATGCATCTTCCACAACAGTGTTTTTCTATTCTTGAGCCATTCGTTGAGTCATTTAACAGCAATTTCAAAGCACATCTTTTCTATCTAAGCCGATTTCTGACACGATTTTATAATTGAAAATTATAGCCTAAACTGTAAGAATTTATTTTAAAAACATTAGAATATTGGTGTTGGTTGTTTTTCTTTATCCTCCCTTTGGTATATATTTTTTATATATTTAATGTAACTACTTATTTCTTTTAACATGCTCTTTAAAATTTTTATTATAGTAGTTATATAGCATTTGGTTAAAACCATAGGTTATGGAGCCAGTCTGTCTAAATTCAGATGTCATCTTCATTCTTTACTCTGTCATTGGCCTTGGCCTAGTTATCTCTGAATTTTCCTCTAGGATTAATAAGAGTACCAGCACCACAGAATAACTTTGGTAATTCAGTAAGTTATTCCACATGGAGCACATAGTGGAAGTGTTTGCTACATATAAGCATAAGCATTTGATAATAAATATACTAGTATAAACATTGGGCACTAAACACCATGTTACACATATTGTCAGATATAATTTATAGAATGAATAAAGATAGAAGCAAATATATTTAGATAGTGACCTCTGTAAACCTCAAAATGCAGATATTGTTGCACTTATATCAGGTCAGTATGTTGTCTTTAATTAGTATTTTTGCCTTAGATGTAAATTGTCACCTAGTATATGTTTGAAAAAAACTTTATTAAGATATAATTCATTTATCATACATTTCACACTGCTAGGGTATATAATTTAGTGAGTTTTAGTGTATTTTATTATACTTACAGAGTTGTACAGTTATTACCTCTATGGAATTGCTGAATTTTTTCAATCACCCTCCCCAAAACCCTAATATCCTCAGCAATCATTTCCCATTCATTTCTCTCCCATAGTTCTAGCAATCAATAATGAACTTTCATTTTTTGTTTCTGTGGATTTGTCTGTTGCTATCATTTAATATTAATGGAGTCCTACCATCTTTAGCTTATTGTGACTTGCTTCTTTCAATTAGCATGCTTTTAAGGCTCCTTAATGTTGTAGCATGTATCAGAATGTAATTTGCTTTTATTTCCACCCCCCCCAATCCGTTGTAGAGATGCCTTCTATTTTTAGTTCTAATAAAAGATATGTTATTGTAATAAGAATAGCAAAGATTAAACTATTTTAATATAAATTTTTAGTGAACATTTTGTCACCTGAAAGATATTTAGCTGTTGTACTTATCTGTGGGTATATCATGTTATAACCTCTTTTCACTAATTTTTTTCTGTATTCTTTAGGAAAAAAATTAGCTATTGTTATTATTCTTTTCATATCTTCTAAGTCAGGATATCTGTGTTCTGGCTTTGATACTTTTTAGTAACTACTCTGGCCTAGGAATGATGAATGTAACTAGAATGTTCCAAGAGCAGATACCTCTTAGCATTTGCCTATAGCACATTTTCTAAAGCCATTCTTTACAGCAATATTTTTGTTTCTAAGTTAATATTAATTTATTTTCAGTTGCTCTTGAGGTTTTTTGTTTGTTTGTTTTGTTTTTTGTACCAGGAATTGAATTCAGGGGTACTCAACCACTGAGCCACATCCCCAGCCCTATTTTGTGATTTATGTAGAGACAGGGTCTCACTGAGTTGCTTAGAGCCTCGTCGTTGCTGAGGCTGGCTTTGAACTTGAGATTCTCCTGTTTCAGCCTCCCAAAGTGCTGGGATTACAGGCATGCACCACCTCACCTGGCTTGAGTTTTATATACTGCTCTTCACCTTCTCCAGATTCTGCTTCACACGACTGTTTCTTAATAAATGGCTGAGGATCCTAATAGTCCCTTTAATATTGCTAAGTGTTTGTGATTATCAGACACAGCATTCACCCTGATGTTCCCTTGACACCCTCAGAGCATGTGAAAGTTTACCTAAAGACTCATCTACAGATGTGCCATTTCTATAGCATCTTATTTGGTAAACAGTGTTTTTAATGGTCCAACTGATTCACATATCCGTCCTGGGAGATTTTTTTTATTGTTAACACAATGGGTATTTGCCATATGTGGCTTGTTTATAATTAGATTCTGTCATCCAAAAAATAATAAAAAGTCCATGCCAGGCTAATTCTATTCAGAGTGCCATTTTGTGTTGCTCAAGAAGTATGCTAGACCTGCTTTTTCATCCCTTTACTATTGATGAGACTTACTAAGATCAATATGTATTATTTGAAAGAAGTAAATATTCTCAATTTTAATGCTAATAAATTAGAATGAACTACAATAGAGGGTTCTCTAGATGATCTCATTGATACCCCTGACTTAGAAATATTTTCCTACTATTTTCTCTCAGATGCATGTGTTCCGTCCAGAGCTCTCTTTTGAACTCCCAACCTCAACATTTGATCTCCCCTTTGGATGCAGTAAAGGCATCTCAAATGCAAGCTTGTGAAAAGCTGATATTCAACTCAATCTAGTCCTCTTTTTGTATTTCCTTGTAGTGAATGATAAAACTATCCATCCAGGCACAAGTCAAAAGATCTAGGATTTATTTTTTGAAACATTCTCTTTCTTACCTCTGTTTTACAACTTATTATAAAAAATTGTTGACTAGAATGATTTAAGGTCATCATTCTGAACTTCTTACTCTCTGTACTGCTACCACAGCAGTGGCCTTCTGTTGTCTTTGCAGCCACCCTCCTGCCAATCGATTCTTTCTAATAGAGATAGTGATTTAAATGTATGTAACGTGTTTTCTTTTAAAAAGTTAATAAATATACAAAACTAAACTTCATAAAGCACAACAGGCTATACAGTGAAAGCTTCCTCCTTCCTGTGTCTGTCCTGCAGCCTCATGGTTCTTCCCTTCAGAGGCAATGACAGGTATTCTCTTCAGACTTCTTATGATCATGTCGGCCGAGCCATTCGTCGCAGGGTGAAGACCAAACCTTTAAACTGGTTTTTGACAATTTGCTTGATATACTTGCCTGAATATGTTTCTTCAGGTGTACTTGGAATTTTCTCTAGTTCCTTATCCTCAAGCCACACTCTTCATTTTATGATACTTTCTTGCTTTTTGAATCTCCATATTATATATATTTCTGCCCCAAATGTTCTTTCCTCTCTTCTTCCCTTATCAATATCTTACTTGCTCAGCTTAAATATCCCAAGTTAAACATTGTTTTCTCAGAGGAATCCTCACTGACTCTACAGTTCAAATCAAGTTCCTCTGAAACTTGATTTGAACTCAGGATTCAGAGTTCACTGTCATAGCATTTATCATTGTTTGCATTTATAAAGTTTGTTTAAGTCTTTCTCCTTTGCAAAACTATAAGTACCATTGGGTCTTGTTGTTTTTTTTTAAATATATAACTTTATTTTATTTTTTTATGTGATGCTGAGGATCAAACCCTGTGTCTCACACATGTGCTCTAGCACTGAGCCACAACCTCAGCTCAGGGCTTGTCTTTTGCTCAAAATTATTTTCCCAGTATTAGCACATGAATAATCAAGAAATATTTATGAATTGTTAGAGAGGTTTAGTTTGCCTGTGAGAAACATCTCTCTCAAAGTAACCCACCCAGTTGTTTCTTTCTTGTCTGCTTTTTCTATATATGGCAAGTCTCCCAGAACTTCTAACCTCTTTGGGTTTAGTATATTTTACCTCAGTAACCCCTACATAACAGAAGTAATTATTTTGGATAGTAAGAAAAAGGAAAAGAGAAAGGAAAATATGATAGTACAGAGAAAAGACTGACCTTTGAACTCCTTAGGCTGGATAAGCTGTCTTTGAACTACTCTACCAGTCAGCATACAATCAACTCCTCTAGGGAAAGAGATTTATTCCTAAATGGACTTTTCTGATATCCAACTTCAAGCTTATATGGCTTTTCATCTCTCTAAGATTGACCCATAAGGGAAAAATCGTGATCAATTTTTCTTGCAACTTACTACTGTGCCTGGCAAATGTATGCTAAATAGGCATTGGCTAACTTAATATTAAACAATGTGGCTGCATTGTGGGTTGACTTAGAAATATTAAAGGAGGAATAAGTTGTTCAGGGAGGAGGCTCTGGCACATTATATCATCATGTCAAATAATTGGAGGTATAAAGTATTTTTTGTGCTCATAGTTTTGTCTCTGCATTTCTCTAGTAAATGAAGCAGTAACATGGTAGGTTTGCCTTTTAAGCAAATTCATTTTATAATATGGGGATTTTGTTTGTCCAGTCATTAATCTTGTCATTTGACAAGGTTACAGTATATTACTTGTGATACTGAAATATAAGTAAAAATGTTTTCCGTGTTTCTGAAAATAGTAGGTTCAAGAATGAAAAAACCTGAAAATTGTAAAGCTTTGATTATATTAGATCAGTTTGTGGATATGAGTAGCTTTGGATAAACATCATCTGAGTTGGTTCCTCTGCAAGGCACAAAGACATCACTGTTGTCACTTAAAGTGAGAACACAAGTGGCTAGCACCAAAGACATCTTGAGTCTCATAATGGCCCAAATGAAAGAATGTCCTGGGCTAATTTTTTCTGCCCTTATGTTGTAAGCTCCATCTTCATTAAAGGTTTTAGTTTATCCCTTGGCTTTAGTAATATGTGAAAAAATACTTTCACTTGAAATCAGTGGAAGTTTGGAAGCAAAGGAAAAATTAATTGCTTAGAAATGAATGTTTGTAAAACGACCTAGTTTTTTTCCCCCAATGTGAATGGGATAGTGTGTTTCTAATTTATTTTTTAAAACAATAACCCAACATTCTTTGACATCTCACAAGGAATATCATCTCAGTAATTTGCAGTCAACTATATTGTCATGGATTTATTCCTGAAATTTTTGACCCAGGATTTGTTGCCCCATGGTCTGGTGGCTGGAGTATTTACTCCACTTACATAGCCTAGTTGTTGGGGGAAGAGTCTGGATGAAATTCCTCAAACATGTATCAGGAAAGTAAGTTACTTCTTAGTAGCGATCTAGCTACTAATTATATAATCTGCTTCTTTTGAAATCTATGCCTTTTTTTGCTTCCCATTTGTACAATAAAATGTCAGTTTCCAATATGAGATATATCTGGTTTTTTAATGACATTGATTTTTACCATTATATTTGCCAACACGTTTGTCTTTCTTATTTTTTAATTTCAAAACAAATACACAAATTTAAAATCACACAAAAGTTAGGAAATATATCACTATAGCTACTGTGCAAAAAAGTAAATGTGTAGGTCTCTTAAACTTTAAAAAAAGTATACAACTCTCCAGTGTAGGCTACAGAGAGATTCCGTGGCCATCACACAATAGTCCCACACAGCACTGGAGATGGGCTGACCTGCTGGAGCCATGCAGCCCCTCTGAGATGGGTGTGACCTGCCAAGATGCTAATCAACCTGCTGACTGAAAGACTCCACCCTCTTCCTATCTTAGTAAAGAATGTTCAATGGAAGGTCTTTGAAGTCCCCTGATATAAATAAAGGAAATGCTGGGTCCATTTTGCCATTTACCAGTTCCCAGAAGTCAGGAGCCAGATGTTGGAAGTCAGAACCATCTGGTTGTGGGCCTGTCCTATTCCCACATTTTGAAACTATTTTCTGTGTTCTGTGACTATTTGCCATTTTATTTCTTTTCGCCAGTCCTTTACCAGTCAGGGAATCTCGTCCCCACTATCCACAGAGGACGTGGACGACAGTAAGCAGTAATACAGGATGAGTTATATTCACATGCTTTCTGTCCATAACAACAAAGACATCACAATCTGAAAGTAAGATCAGAATGGTAAATTTCAATGACAACAATAAAAGTTTTAGGGCCAAGAGAATTGTTCATCTAATTGAGGGCACTGCCTTCTCCTATCCTCAGGTATAGAATATTATTCCATTTTAAACCATTGAGGGAGAAGGGCTTTATATTTTAAATTGCAAGCTAATAAATGCTCTTTTTCTCATTAACACACATGACCTCTATGATTTATGCTCTTATGCACACTGGCCCAGTTTCTCAGTCTCTCTTAATGATGTTGAGGACCTCTGCTTAACATGAATTATTTTCTAACTAAATCCCTATAAATTCACAATAGATGTTAATTGTAATGATCTGCTTGTCCTGTTCAGGATAGAAAAATATCAGAATGAACCCTACTTGCTGTACTTTTTTTCTGATTTTTTTTTCAATTTGTGTATAAATTGATTCCTAATGCCGGTAGCTTTGCTATGCTTCTGTTAGTAGTGATAATGCATGAGTTTCTTATTTCACATCACCTATTTGCTGTTCAAATAACAATTAGTCCAAATGGAATAAGAAAGGCAGATGAAGGATAACTGATAATTAGGTTTAGAGGGCTCTGTTCTATTTTATATTCCTCTTAATTCATGATGGATTAGATATTTTCATATTGTTTTGCTTTTGTTGACACAGATGTATGGAATTTGGAATTAACTCTAAATTTGCATCAATGCCCTAGCAAATGATAATAAATGCATTCCAAATATCATATAACTAGCTAAGGGATTGAGTTAATATTTAGTGGGGTATTTTTTCCTTTCTTTTTTTGGTTGTGGTGGCACCGGTGATTGAAACTCAGGACAAGCTGATGGTATAGCCATTAGTTTTTATAAAATAATTATTTAATGTGAGTATCACATTCTTATATTGTTGCAGTAACCACAAGGATGTTTGTTATACTCCCTCATTTTGACCAATCAAGGAGGTGATCATTTTAGCAACTGACAAAAATCACTACATAATTGAACAAATGAATAAGGAAGATTATATAAACTCATAGAGTTATAGAATGTTAAAGCTAATTAGAAGATCATCCAACTCAATCCTTTACTAATAAAGGAGAGGAAACTAAGCCCCAGCAAGATATGGTAATGTGTCACATATGATTTTTCAGTTTACTTTAGAGCTAGACTAGATTTCAGTTTTCTTTACTTCTTAGCTTTGGTGACTTTACTCTTCTTAGTTTATTGATAATAGATCATTTTTGCCCCTTAAATAAGGTACAGAAGAAAGCAGTAAAGTCACTAAAGAATAGATAGTAACTGTTGTATAGTGAAGACTTTATCTTTATCCCTGGTTCCTGGCATGTCCAGGAATGTCGGTCACTGTTATTCATAAGCCTCTGAGTTCACACCTGAGGTTATGCTGATATGTTGACTCATAGTGATACCCTGGTTAGTGGTGATGAGTTCTGCTTCCTCACATGTAGGAGTATAACATTAGAGAAGCACACCAAGGCAAGCATATAAAGCAGGGTTTATTTAAAAAGAGGTAACGTAGACTTCTCATGGGAGGCAGAGGGGGACCATAGATGGTATCTTGGTATCCCCAGAAGTGAGAGTGTCCTGCCTTTTTATTTGTCCTAAGCTTCCTCTGTTCTTTTGCCCTCTTCCCCTTATCTTCTCTCCTTCCTGCATATGTGACTAGGCCTAGGAGATGCTCAGGTAGGATGACCAAAAGGTGAGAAGCAGTTGGACAGGGGAAGGGCTGGATAGAGCTGCCCAGGACACATTAACAACTTGTGGAAGTTCCTGCAGGGAGGAACAATCCCTGAGACAGGTTACCTTAGCAACAGGTTGGAGCAGGGGCAGGTTATCTTGATAAAATGGAGGAAGGGTTCTGAAGGCATTTCAATCCCTCAGGGGTCTGTCTCCAACTTCCTGGACTCACTCAAATTGGCCTCCTTGATCTGACCTGACTGATTTACCTATCTATACTGACTGCCTATTTAATTCTTGCTTCAATGCAGCCTCATGATGGTATCACATAAGGGTTAGTCATGTTAGAAAGACTAACCAACCATGTAGTTTGAGCACTGGGGTTTTGAACCAAATGATATCAGCCCAATTATAGGACATCTGAGGAGAGACAATGAGCTGGAGATTGAGTTCAATCATGTGACCAAAACTGCCATAAAAACTCTGGACACTGAAGCTAATTGGAGCTTCCTAGTTGGGGCACACATTGATGTATTGGGAGGGAACATACCTTGACTGACCGGAAGACACAGAAGCTCTGTTTTTGGGATTCTCTCAGAACTTATGTGTCTATTTGGATGATTTGGTTTGTATTCTTTATAATAAAACTGCAGTCTTGGATATAGCACTTTTCTGTTTTCAGAATGTTATTCTTTTAAGTTTTAAAACTTGAAGATGGTTTGTGATTCTATATCACTTACAACCAGAGAAATGAAATGTTATCCTCTTAAAAAAATAATAATAATAAAATTTAAAAAAAAACTTGAAGATGGTCATTGGAACCCCACAGATTTGTAATCATTTGGTCAGAAATGTGGGTGATTTGGATCTAGACTGTCTTCTGAAGTTAGAGATGTTTTGTGAAAGGACTGAGCTCTTGATTTGTGCAGTCTGCATTAACTCTAAGTAGTTAACATTAGAATTGGAATGTATTAGAGAGTATTGGTTGGGAATGGTGTCAGAATAGAAACATGGAGCATTTGTACTGTGTAGTTCCCTAGTATTACATGTGATCTTTTTATTGACTTTTGATTTGATATAGAGAAACTGATATGAATTATTTGCAAAGCATTTTCTTGAAATGCCTCTTGTTCTCCTCATGGGTGGCATTTTACTTTCTTTAGTAAAGAACTTATGCACCAAAACCTGAACAGTAAAACTTAAGATTTATGCTAAGGTTACTTTTCATATTGTGTGAGTCTTGCCTAGTTTCTCCACTTCTTATAACTAGGCTAAGTGATATTTTCTAAAGCCTTGTTACTCGAACTGTACCTCTTGGAATAAAATCACTGGTATTACCTAGTGGCTTGTTAAAATGAAGACTCAATCATAATTTGTAGTTTAACAAGATCCCCAGGTGACTCATATCCACATTAAAGTTTGAGCAACTTTATTTTAAAACTTTGGAAATGACAAGAATGATTTATGTTAAACTATGTCAAGATCCTTCACTTGAAAAACTAAAAATGACCATTCTGGCCTATTTTTTGAGCTGTTATTTTCCTTCACAATCAAAACTCCTCTGTTATTGATGAATTCTTTTCACTGTGATAATACTCTGTGTTTCATGACTTTTGGCATTTGTTAACATCTGTTAATGTTTCAATATTGTACATGGGTATTAAAAATTGATCTCTAGCTCTTGGTTCAATATAATCAGTTGAACACATGTGTTTATCTGATCTCTTTGAAGTGTCATTGAAATACCTGTAAGGAATTAGATACAACCTCATAAACCTACAGTGAAAAAAAAAGAATGGGGAGGATACTATGTAGACTAGAAATGTTTGTAGACTTACGGTTCTATCTATAGGGAATTTGAGAATGAATTGTTGGCACACAGAATACAGATCAAATAAAAAAAGGAGAAAGATAAGGAAGTAATTATCTATAAGGAATATAAAATATTATAATATGAATTATCATTACAGTGTTATATGGTTCAGTTTTAGTAATTCATAATGTATTATCAATATCAATTTCCCAAAAAGTTACGATAAAATTATACTTTTCCCGAAGACTGGAAGGGAAACGTGGAGGGGTATGAGGGGACTAAATTCTTATTCATTATACTATCATTTCTGTGCAAATAAATTATATCTAAGAATTTAAAATTAATTATTAGTAGTACTGTTGTGGAATGTGGTAATAATATCAGAAAGAAAAATAACTTATTGTTACTTATCCCTCTTGCTTTTGCCCATCCCCAACGTTGCTAGAATATACAGATGACACATAAGCTAGAGACAATTGCAGGTTGAAGATCTGAATAATAGTCTTGATTCTCCCACCAATATTAGCCATGTAGTTTTCATTTAAAAAGCCATACTAATGAATTTTTTTTTGTTGTTACCATTTTACTACCCTAGTTCTGCTCCATTTCTCAGACATTTTCCTCTCTCTCAGAATAGTCAAGAAGAGACTATTTCTGGCATCTCCCTCAGAGGTATACATTTTTTTGTTTTGTTTTGTCATTCATCCATTTACTCGTGTGGCTTCAGAATTACCCTTTTAGAGGAGGAATAGACAGTTTTTCTTCTCAAGTGGCTAAAGAGCCTTAATAGTTTGGTAAACAGTGTAGAATTATCATTAGAATGGATAAGGAGTAATAGCTCCTTTAGTTTAGGCAGATGGAAATGTTTTCAGTTCTCACACTCTGTGACATTTATGATAAGTTCAGATATTTCCAAAATTGCAGTAAGCCATCTGGCTGAAATGGCTTAGCCCTGTAAACTTATTTAACTCTGCCCAATTATATTTCTTAGATTTCTTATCATTTGTATTCCAAATTTTTGTTGTTTCTCCAAGAGCAAGTATAATATTAAAATGTGATGTTTTGAAAGACACAAAGCTAGTACTTTGAATTCATTTAGATTTTAGCACTCTGGAGTTTAAATGTGTAAGCAGGAATGTCTCTAACATTGAGACATATGGGCTCTGGGATGTGCTCTTTTCCAAAAGGTTCCTATTAGTCAGGTCATTACTATGTCATGTCCTATTTGCCTTTGCCAAACTTTTTTTTTAAAGGGCCGTGGAAAGCAGATGATAATAGATACAGGCCAACATAGAGAAGAAATAAGCTAACACTTCTAGTGGAGTGAAGACTTTGTCTTCCCAAACACCCTTGAGTTTCAATCTCTCTCTCCTTTGCTTTTTCCCCAGATATGTCTTTTTTGTGTCACTTTTTTTTTATTCTTTCCTTTTAGTCTTTTTTGTTCTCACATTTTGGGATTGCTTTATTTTATTTCTTTCTTTATTTTTCCTTCCCTTTATTCCTATTTATTGATATTCAAGAAAATATCATAAATTGAAAACTGAATTGTAATTGTAACTGCCGTTTGTTAGATAAGACAATGGGAGGCTCACAGGTTATTGTAGAAATAAAGTTCAGTTTTTGAAGTAGTGATGCCACTAGCACAGAACATTTTGTCAGACAAATAATTATTCTAGTTTTTCCTTTTGCTGGGGAATTACAAAGTAACCAAATAATTAGCAGGCAAAAATATAACTTCACAGGTGTTTTCTTTTTCTGGCTCAAAACAGGATTTTTAATTTGGAGAAAAATGTATTTTTTTTTTCTACTTGAGGAAATGGAGATTTTTTGCTATTTTTCTAATGTTAACCGGCATTATTTTGTGTCTTTTTTTTTTTCACCAAAAAGAACAACTTTGTAGATGAGAGAGATGATTAACTTGCATATCAGGATTAGGTTAATTACTACTGTCTGGAATTCTCTCAAAATAGTATGAAAGCTACTTAATTGCTACAGCATTTCTTATCACTTTTCACCCTCATAGTTTTTCCACCATAGTTAATTTTCTAAATTACTGTGGGAAACGTGCATGTCTAGTCCATCTTTGAATCTCCTAAAGTTTCTAACATTTTAGTTTCTTACAAAATACTTATTAAACAAAGAAGTAGCAATCTAGTATACTCTCCAGCCACTTTTATAGTTTGTTACCTGTGTATGAATTGTTTAGGATTTTTGCCTCTGGGTAGTAGTGCCACTGAGATTCTTAGAGCAGTAAAATTATGTCTTAATTTAGTCCTTTTATTAGCTCTGTTCTAAAATTTTTTTCTTTCCTATAAATAGGACAAAGAAAAATTCCAGGTTTATCCCTTCTGTTGGTGAAATACTACTATCAAGTAGACATCACAATAATTTGTTCACTTATTCTCACAATACCCAGCAAAATTTTAAATGAAGAGATCAATAGAGAAGATTTAAAATATCATTTCAATTTTTTTGGGGGGGGGGGGCGTGTTGGGGGAGGCATGTACTGGGGATTGAACCCAGGAGCCCTCAGCCTCTGGGTCATATCCCCAGCTGTATTTTGTATTTTTTATTTAGAGACAGGGTCTCATTGAGTTGCTTAGCACCTTGCTTTTGCTGAGGCTGGCTTTGAACTCACGATCTTCCTGCTTCAGCCTCCAGAGCCACTGGGATTACAGGTATGTGCCATCATGCCTGGTAAAAACAAAACAAAACAAAACAAAACAAAACAAAACAAAAAAATACACACACACACACCAGTGTGGTATTTTGTGTTAGTGTTAGACTAGTGGTCTTTGAACACATCATAATTTGTAGCATTTTTATTTTTCTAGAAGTATGGGCAATTCTATTTTGCTTTAAAGGGTTTCACAAGTTAGTTTTATTCTTTGAAGGTACACAAATGCCAAGCTATTTCATGCCAGGTAACCAAATAATTTCTGGGATTCTTCATTTGCAAAACAACTAATTGTATTTTTAGATTCATGAGAACCAAATACAGCTTTGGCTCAATTAAAATAATAAATAAATGCATACATTATTGAAACTTTACTTTTAAACTCTCTAAACTTTTTCTAGCTAAGTTTTTGCTTTTCTCACTGGACTATTTTGATTTTATTGTTGACTCATTTTGCAAGATTTTATCTATCAGTTACACCTAACTTTGGACCAGTGATAACTTTTTTTTTTGTTGGTGGATGGCTATTAAAATTTGAAATGGGTTAAGCAGTTGTATAAGAATCAATGAATTATACTACCTGTGTAATAAAAAGTAGCTATCACAACTAAACATAAAGGCATACTATTTCCTTTTTACTTTGATTCAGTGGCCCCAGGAGTTAATGTAGGGCAGAAAATGCCAGTGCTGGAGGGAAGCCAAGACACTGGGTAAGTGAGTGCCTTTGGTTATTTTCTTTATGAGACTGTCCCCCTACTTGTGCTAGTGCTAAATGGACAAAAGCAGAAGAAAACTTTTAGCTAAAGGGGATCTTGTTTCTTCCAGCAGAACAAAAGCATCACAGTTACTCTAGGCAATATGACAGTTATCTACATTCACAAAATATATTGAAAGGAATGAATGGAATACATTTTGTATTTGAAGGTAGATTTTTACAAAGGTGTGGTGAATCTGTCTTTATTCCAACTGAGATTTTTTAAAGTATAATTTCTTAACTCATTCATATTAAAATCCTTATAAAAATTTAACACTATTTCTGTTCTTTGGTAAAGCTGTTGAAATACCCTTGGTTTTAAGAAACTGTTTTGATTCTGTGTTTTTATCATTCAGAGCACTGAACTGGTAATTTAATATCTTTACCCCTCAACTTAAATTATTTTTTTTTATCATTTGCCCAGCTTCTTGGTTTATCCAGCTTGATTAGATTTGCCTTTTCTTACTTTGAGCAATGTGGTCTGAAAGTGTGAAATAGAAAAAAATTGATCATATTAAATATATGAAACAAGTGTTTTGTGTAAGTTTTGTTTTGCATGGTGGAAAATTATAATTCTGGCTTACCATTTTTGGTGTGTGGGGGGGCATAATTAGGAAAAGGAAACATCAGCAACTAAATGCACACTGACTAAAAAAGTCTTTACTTCGAAGAGCAAATACCACCTTTATAAAGGCACCCTAAATGGCTGACAGTTGCTAATTGGTACAAATTGAATGTAGAATGAGTGTTTCTTGAAAATTAAATTACTTTTTTTTTTGTTATACCACTATAAATGCTATCAAAGAACTGAGATAGAAGAAGTTTATCACTGTCCCACCACACCCTATAACTACTAGAAATTGAACTGACCTACCATACCTTTGCAATATTCCATCTTTTTTATAGATTTATGCATTGACAAGGACTGTGTATCCATAATTAATATTATAGATTTATGCATTCTCTTTGGTTATAGTGGCTTGAATTTTAAAAGACATACAGTAGCTCCCCTTTATACAAGGTTTCACTTTTTATGGTTTTATTTACCCATAGTTAACTTTAGCTTAAAACTATTAAATGGAAAAATGCCAGAAATAAAGACTACATAGGTTTTAAATAACTCTTATTACAGAAAGTTATAATTGTTCTGTTTTATTATTATTGTTGATCTCTTATAGTCCCTAATATATAAACTAAACTTTACATTAGGAATGTATGTATAGAAATTCCCTCTTCATTTGCAAACCAACTAGCTTCTTTCCTTTCTATCATTGCATTTACTCTTGGTCAACTATACTTCAAAAATATTAAATGAAAAATTCCAGAAATAAACAATTCACAAGTTCTAAGTTGTGTGCCATTTTGAGCATTGTGATGAAATCTCATGCTGTACCGTTCCTTTCTACCAAGTTATGAATCATCCTTGTGTAGAGTATCCACAATATATACACTGGTCTCCTAATTGTGACTGTCCCACCATTGCAGTGCTTGTGTTCAAGTAATCTTTATGCCGTAATAGCCCGACACTATATGTCTCATTCACCTCACTTCATATCCTCATGTAGGCATTATATCATTTCACATCATCCTAAGAAGAAAGGTGAATACAATATTTTGAAACAAGAGACCGACCTCACTCATGTAACTCATTATAGTATGTGGCTATAATTATTTTATTTTATTATTAATTATTGTTAACTTCCCACTGTACCTGATTTATAAAATAAACCATAACATAGATATGTCTATATAAGAAAAAAAACCGTAGAACCCCATAAGATAGGGTTCAGTATGCTCTACAGTTTCAGGCCCCACTGGGAATCTTGGAAGTATTCCTGTGAGTAAGGGGGGACTCTTCTCTTTAAATGGAGCACAAGAAAACATCAGATGAAAACCCTCCTCCCCCAATATTTGTATAATATATATGTTAGTGGAGGTACTTCTTTAGGAATCTGTAAGGAGTTTACCTGAAAATCTCCTATTAGATTTAATAATTTGAGAATTTTTTCTAACTTTTCTGAGTTTAATGGAATTTATTTTAGAGAGTTGCAATTTTTAGACATACTAATAAGATTTCTGTGGGCCATTATCTCTAACCTATGGAAGAATTATGACCATTGGAATTATACAAATTTGAGTTTTAAACCCAACACGACTTCCTTTTAGGCCAGTTATTCTGTTTTTCTAAGCCTCAATATATATGTGAGGGGCTGGGATTGTGGCTCAGCGGTAGAGCGCTTGCCTCGCATGCGTGAGGCCCTGGGTTCGATTCTCAGCACCACATAGAAATAAATAAAATAAAGATATTGTGTCCATCTACAACTAAAAAAAAATTTTAAAAAAATATGTGTGTGACTTGTTCACCTTCTTCTACTTTCCACATGGCCCCGCTTTACAACTGCCATTGCCATCTGTTCCTCTTCTAACTTTACTAATTTTTTGTTCTGGAGTTAATAGAAACAACATGAAGCTGTGAATTCATCACTTCCAAAAAGAGGAGCTAAATAGCAATTCTACGGCTATTTCTTAACTTTTAGTTTCTCTCTGACCGTTATTGTACCAGTAAGTATTCACCGTTTTTAAGTTGCATGTCAGAATTCCTTAGTAGTTAATGAAATTAATTACTAGGTCAGGATGCTTACATTAAAACAAAACAAGGACAGAATAGATAATAATGGTGTGCGTTGCAAAAGTAAGAATAAACATTTTATTTTTGTGAAGTGTATATGTCTATGTGCTATATTTATTTTAATGTGGAAAATAGCTTTAAAAAGTTTATGAATCAAAAGTTAAAATAGATACAAGTTTTAGTCATTGTAATGTATTCTGTCCTTCCAAGCCTCCTATTAACTCATGTTGGAGTTTTGTTAGTAAATTAAATTATAAAATAACCAGATGTGGGGTTACTTTTGGAATACTTTTCACTAGTTTACTAGTGGCTGGGATTGATTTCTGATTGTAAATCAAAGCATGGTATCATTATGAGTTTCTCTAATGTCCATGGTATTGTGGAATCGTTCTGCTTCATTTTCCAATTCTTAGTCTGTGTCGAGCTTCACTTCAAAAAGAATGCAATCAATGAAATAAGATTTCTGGCTATAGAGATTCTGCATTCTCTACTTTTAGGATAATTGCTGGTGCTAATTAAGTTACATAAGACCTACCCTTGCTATCTGCTGCATGGTATTTGTCTAAGAGGTCATAATAGTGCATACCAGAAATTTCAAGGTTTGCAGTTGGTATTAAAAACAATGTGTCGATTTGCTTTTATATACACACAAAACCTCTTTCACTACTGTTTATAAAAATTTGCTATTACTCTTCTGGTACGTTACCTAAACTTCCTTAGCCTAAATTTTCTCACCTATAATACAAAATATGGTTATTTGTAGAATTTAAGGAGTTAAATGAGGCATGTATGCTAGTGCTTAGCATTAACTATGATGATGATGTTGATGATGTTAACCATGAATTTGGTGTCAGGTATAATTACTGTTGTCTGTCTAGAGTTGGCTGTGCTTCCATTTGAAAACGTCATGCAAATTTGGCTATCACTAGCCTTCAACCAACTAGATTAGAGATGAGTACACCTGGAATATTGCATTCAGTTTCTGGTACTACATTTTAAGAAAACCTTTAGTGACTTGGATCATGTCCAGGAAGAGTGCTACAGATAGCTGTAAGGGCATGGGTTTTTTCAGAGTGGAATAAAGAAAAGTTGGTTACAGGCTAGCATAATCAGCCACTTGAAGGACTGCCCTATGTATGTAAATTATATTCATTATTTTTCTTTTTTTTTGCTCCCTAAAATAAAATTAATGATTATTAGGGAGAAACAAATACTTAAACTTATATGAGATGGAAAAATTAGTTCATTCCTAGGGCCTTCAAAACCATAACAGGCTGACAACTAAAAGAACCATCTAGTAGAGCGTAGTAACATCTACCCGTCAAGTCACTGGGTAGTGGGTGGAAGAACGACAGGATGAGCACTGCAGTCTCCTTTCATTCTAATAGTTTAAGGCTTGAATGCCACTTTGAAGGTGTGGGAAGCTTTAGACTGGATTAAGGGTGAAAATAGTGGAGGCGGAGACAATATCATAAATTTTATCCAAGGCAGAATGGCTAACTTTTGTAAGGGTTGTAGGGGGACAGGATGAATATTGAGGCTCTCTTCTATACTTAATTTTGTGTAATAATCACATGTTATTTCTACAGTAACATTTAAATAATATCAAAATTCTTTTTTGTCAGGTGCAGTGGCGCATGCCTGAAATCCCAGCTACTCAGGAGGCTGAGGCAAGAGGATCATGAGTCCAAAGCCAGCCGTAGCAACTTAGTGAGGCCCTGAGCAACTTAGCAAGACCTTGTCTCTAAATGAAATATATATATATATAATATATATTATATATTATAAATACACATATTATATATTATATATATTTTATATATATATATAAAGGCTGTGGTTGTGGCTCAGTGGTTAAGTGGCCCTGGGTACAATCCCTAGTAAAAAAAAAGAAGTATTTCTTATTTTATTTTTTGGTACCGAGGATTGAACCAGGGGTGCTCTACCACTGAACTACACTAGTCTTTTTTATTTTTAATTTTGTGAGACGGTCTTGCTAACTTGCTTAGGGCCTCTTTGAACTTGAATCTTTCTGCTTCAGCCTCCTGAGGCACTGGGATTACAGGTATGTGCCACCGTGCCTGGCTCCCTTCATATTTTAAAAGAATATATTTTTAAAGGATAATATTAACTTATGTTGATAAGGTTGGGATTTCAAGTCAAAGAGATCTTTGAAAAAGGTTTAATAACAATACTAATAATAATGACAATAATAATAATAATAATCCTGTATTCAGGCAGAGTATTTAAGGATCATAGGGTTAGTTCTTACTAATGCAGTAAAATCTTTATTGCTAGGGCTATCACCACTGAGAAAGGCACCCACAGCTGTTTGACAGTATTCACTTTGGAGAAATAGAAGGATTCAATGGGCTTTTGAGTTTATCTGATGATAACTTTATATGGTATCTCATTCTGCATGGCCGTAATTAATCATTGCGGGTTAGCATAATTTTTCTGACATCCTAGAGTAGGTAATAGGTATGGCTCATATAATCAAATGCCAGATGTAATGTATAATGTGAATATCTTATATCTTGAAAAGGTCTTTATAGATGTGTAACCAATAGAGTTTTATAATGTCTTCATAATTTTAGGATTTTAATTTTAATTTCAAAATCAAGGGCCATTGGTCTCATAGATATTCTGATATTTTATATGTTCAGTAGAACTACAATTTTTTTGTTTTCCTTTAATGAATAAGGTCACAGTTTGTGCTGAGTCACTTAAATATTCTACGTGGTTCTGAGAGTATTCACACTGAGAAAAAGTTGATCTGAGTAGTACAGACTGGTCAGACTTCCTCTTATTAACAAAATAAAAATGAATTTGTTACATTTATTTAGTAAACATTTTATCTAAAAGGATAACCAATCCTTTTTCATTATCTATACCATAGTATATGGAATAGATACATCTGTCATGATCAGTTGTAATGCTCACCACTAAATTAGGGAGCTAGTATCAGGGTAATAGAGTTTTTCTGGGTGTACCCAGACACCAGTATTTAAATGCCATGGAAAGATGGATGTGCCTTTACCCAATTTATTTTCTATTTGTAATTTCTCCTTGATTTAAAGTGAAAATTCTCAAAAATGTGTTCCAACAAAACAGTATTGAAGAACTAAAAAAATAACTATTTTAATACTCTATCAAAGTTTCTGAAAACATTTGAAAAAATTTAATAGCAAAAGTATTTTCAATGTTTTGTTTTCCATTATAGAAGAGATAAACTTATGCATTAAAAATACATTGTCATATTTAAGCCTTAAACTGATGTGATATACTTCTTACTCTAATAATCCATATTTGACTACATACATTAGATAGTCTTAAAACTTTTCTACTTAAAAGGGTACACAGTATTATAAAACTGGAAAATCTATTTTAAGTATCTAGTTTATGAGGGTCAGTACTTCTTCAAGTACTCTTTTCTGTTTTAAGTTGTTTGTAGTTCAAGGTCCCAATTGGGCAAATAATAGACAAAATTTTTCATATTACGTGAAGAAAGTGATACATATGAAATCCAGTTAGTTAGAACTATGTCTGGTATTATACAAAACAGTCTATTTTAGTCAGCTTTTTACCTCCTATGACTAAAAGACCTGACCAGAACAATTTTAGGTGAGGAAAAGTTTATTTAGGAGCTCATGGTTCAGAGGTCTCAGTCCATAGCTGTGTCCAGTCCTTGAGACTCAAGGTGAGGCCGAACATCATGGCAGCAGAGTGTGGTAGAGGGAAGCAACTCACATGATGATCAGAAAACAGGGAGAGGGAGACTTCACTGGTACCTGCCCCCAGGTACCAGTCTTCTCCAGCCATACCCTACTGGCCTTCAGTTACTACTCAGTGAATACCATCAAGGGATTAATTCACAGATCTGGCTAAGGCTCTCATAAAGCAGTCATTTCTCCTGTAAACCTTCTTGCATTGTCTTACACATGAGCTTTTGAGGGAAGCCTCACATCCAAACTATAACTCAGTCGAAAGAAGTAAGATGCAGTAAGTTTTCTCTTTTTTTATACTTGTATGCTTATTAAATTCTGTGAAACATATTTGTGAAATATCTGAAAGAAAAATACAATTGACAGTAGGAATAGAACTAGGTCAGTCTTAAATTCAAAGATATAGGACACAATTTTATATTATATTTGATTTTTTATGTAAAACTATCTAGAATATCTAGGATCTCTTTCATTTATTTGTTCTTTGGAGAGACATGAAGAGGTAGAAGACACTTTGGCCCACTGTTTATTTCATAGAAGATGTATTTTTAAAATATCTGAAATTAGTATATCCTGCAGATACTGGTATAGGTCTCTAAGTATATGCTTTGAGGGTCTAGAGTGTGTGTCTGTGTTTATGTGATTCCAGATCACAGGACCTAAAAAGGTCAAATATAGGGTATGTCTAGGACTATTTCCTTTTTAGTTTCCACTTCTTCATTACCAACTATGGTATTGACTAGGGATTAGATGGGGAAGGGGGTGCTGGACTACTGAGGAGAGAGAATTGAAATATGGAAAACTAACTTTTTTACCCTTATACATTAGTCCTGGTGTTTTAAATTCATCAGTAATTTCCCACTGGGACAGTAGTTTCCCCTAGGGTCGCCATAAAATAAAGTTGCCTTTAAAAGGTGACTTTTAACCATTTCTCCCTCTTTTTCATTCTCGGGCCAGTTCCTGCCCTTTCCTCCTTCAGACCTTTCTCCCAGTTGTGCACACTCTGATGCTATTAAAATTCTGTAGCCTATTGTCATATTCATGCCATCCTCAATCTACTCCCAATATTTCTCTGCTCTCTAATTGAATGGCTGTGTAGAGTGTCTTAGTTGTGAATTAGTAGCCTTTCCAAGCCCTTTCTGTTATATTTCTGTGCTTTTCGTAGTTTTCATCTTATGTTGACATTGCCACATCCATTTGTTACTTTTCATCTTTTCACTATAAGTTTTGTGATGTCAGAGGATTTGTCACAGTCATTGTTAAATATCTAGTAGTTTGTCTTAACATGCGGTATATTCTCAATAAATAGAAATTGAATAAATAAAATGCATGTGTAGATGATGTGGGTCACTCTTTGTCTCTCTGCTTAAAAACATTGTCTCCCTGCTGCTACTCATTTCCAAACTTGTCTTTGGGAAGGAAGCTACCATACGAATTATTTATTATACAAAATAGTGGCAAACAGTAAGGTGGGAGCATATAACTTGGGATGAGAACATTGCTGAGCATAGTCACTTTCACATATTTGCAAGTAAAATTTAATACTTGGTGAATACCGAGGAACTTCTTTACACATAAAATTATTTCTGCATGCCAATTTAATATCATAGAATCTCCTTGACTCACTAATGTGTTTGTGTTTTTAATAAACAACGTTTTTTTTCTACTGGGAAGTCTGGATGACCTATATGGGCACCTGTAGATTTTGATCACATGAATATGTTCGTGTTTTTAGTTCATCTTTTTTGCTAACCCATTTGTCAATAAACAATGCATTTCATCTAAACTATATTAAATTTTTTGTTCTCTAAAGCTTCAGTATATAATTTATAATTATATAAACCCAAGGTTTGCAATAGAGTATAATTCAGCTAGCAAAGCCAAAAATATCAAAGCATGATGACTTCTGACATTAAGGTGTTAGTTGCTGTTAAGGTAGTGCTCTGGATTTCCCATGTCTGAAGTTCCACTATTCACAAGAATGATGATGGTATCAGTAAGTTCACAGGAGGCTTTTGTTTCTTCAACCTTACTCTTTATGTAGAATGTACTTTCTAAGATCAGGTTTTATGAATGATGAATGTAACCTGGGGATGGTAAAGTGGGTTTGACAGATTTTTCTTCATCCTGTACTTGCCTCTAAAGGAACTGAGAAAGAGGAACTTTTCAGATTGGAACTGTGAAGTGGTTGTATGAAAATAACATTTTTAAAAGTAATTTAAGGGGGTGGGGTTGTGGCTCAGTGGTAGAACACGCCTTGCAAGTGTGGGGCACTGTGTTTGATTCTTAGCACTACGTTAAACACAAATAAAATAAAGGTATTAAAATGTTTTTTAAAAAGTATTTTAAAAGACCTTAGCCTTGCACTTTATAGGTAAAATTGTTTATTTTAATACATATTACTTCTAATAATATGTATAGGTTCTTTTTTTGACAGTTTTTTTTTGGGGGGGGGATAAAACAGTGTTCTTTGTCTTTGGCAAGTAGTAACTAGATGTTGACAAATAGGAGGATTTTATCCCTAATTCCTGATGAAAAACTGAGATAGGAATATTACAAAATAATGGGGACATTTAGAAGATAATAGGAACAGTTAATAAATCTAGTAATTGGAGTGTTGTTCACCTCTCAATTGTCTTTGTAGGTTATAACATATTTATAAAGTATCCGAGTGTTAATGTTTCTTATTGTGTTGTGTCTTTGGTTTTTCTGTTCTTCATTATTGTGATTTTTGGGAAAAATACTTCACTGAAACTACCAGAGAATATGAGATATAAAGTGAGAATATTAATATGGATCTTGGGGATTTTATGAGGATTGAAAAAATTAAATTACAGTTGCATATGCAAATGTACACATTTTGTATATTTATATATAAATGAATTCAATATGTGTTTGTGGAGAGAGAAAGGAGTGGGGGAAGAGGAGAGAGAGGGAGATGTGTACAAACCTGTCAGAGTTTTACTGACACAAGTTTGGAAATGCTCATTTTTCTCATATCCTTTTCTTTTTAAGACCATGAATGGATTTACTAAGACCACTGCAAATTTAGTCTGGCATGAATTCAGTGTTTAATAAATATTTCCTTCTTTTCTTCCTTCCTTTTTTTTTCCCTTTCTTGTTTTCCAGTTTTTACTCTTGCTTTTCAAGTAAATATGAATGTATTTTTATTTAAATATAGTACATTAATAATATGTTTCCTAAATTCCATGCCTTTTGTGTGCCTGGAAAATGTCTCAAACACTGCGTTGTCACTTCAAGACTGAGCCTGGACTGAGGAACACATAATCCATTGGAGGGAAAACCTAATTCTTCTTGTCACTCAAGATTATATTTTATATAATTTATTTTTTTCTCTGCATTCAGTAAATTTCTGTTGATTTGCATGGAGGCTAGCATCTTCAAGGTGTTTTGGAAATAGGATATTTTGTTCTTTACTAAAGAGCTGCCTCTTCACAACAATCATTTATTAAAGGGATGCTTACCAGAGGTGTCTGACCTTAATCCCAGTCATGATAATGGATTTCAATTTTATATAGTGTTCTTTTGAAGAACTGTTTTGTTGTATTTGGCTATATTGCTTTAGTAATGGCATCTCTGATAGTTTAAGAACTATTTCTATCTTTACCATCCTTGAGTCTAGTACCACAGATAAGAGGGAGGTTATTTTATTACATTCTGATTCTCTCAATGTGAAGGTCAATTTATGTCCTGAGTTTACTCCATTATTTGTTCCAGAGGTTGGTAACATTACAAGTGCGTATCACAGTTGGGTTTTGAATCAATAACATCAGACACTGAACCATATGTTTTAATGAAAAACTGGATTTTCCTTAACAATGGTCACATAATGCTATTAGTTTCTTGAAGATATATTAGAATTAGAAAAGGTAAATATAAACAGTACTATGATGTCTCCAAATATCATTATATTTCATTCCTCTCAAAGTCTTACTGAGATCAACCACAATTCTTTTTACCATGCTTTGTTACTCTGTGTCACTCCACAATAAATTTGAAATAATACATGATATTTGCTCTGAATTTATTACTTATTTGAGGACCTCAGTTTGCTCTTAGGGAAAGTCCTATTGATACTCTTGAGGTATTTAATTCCATAGTTGTTGCATACCACATGGCTTATTTCGACGATAACTAAGATTCATCTGAGGTACAAATAAAATGAAGTAGAATAGGTAAACTTAAGCTCTATGGGCTTATCTCTTTTCTGTAGGAATAAAAAGGAATTGTGTTTTGTTTCATAATGTATCTTCTCAGTTGAAAATACTTAATGCTTACTCCTTAACTCATGGGCACTTATGCATACATGATTAGAGAAATAATTTGGCCAGATTTTGGAAATAATTTATATTTTGCTTGATAATTCTTCTTTAAAATTTCTCTTTTAATAATTATTCTCAGGATTGAATACATTGTTTATGATTATTAATATTAACTATGGTTTTTGCCCTATTCTTGTGAAAAATAGTATTTTTTATCTTTACTTCTGAAGAATAAGATAGTTAGGACATGGTTACCCTTATAATAGTCTTTCATTTGCAAATGAGCATATAAAAGCAACTACTATTTTGTTGACAGTGGAGTCAATTTTTTTCTTCATTCCAGAACTCCATGATACTATTTGTAGCATTTGATGCTAGGTTTGGGTATTTCAGGCAAGAAAAATGCTGTAGTTCTCTCAAGCAATGGCCTAGTTAACAATGTATTAATCAGGATACAGTGATACTATAGAAATGGGGCTATAGAAGCAGATATGAGAGAAAAGATCATTGTTGTCTTTTCTCTAACTTATACCAACACAGTCATTTGTAATCCTAGGTACAGTAAACATATGAGTAGCAGTCAGATCCTTCACAAAAACTTTTACTTATTTGCAGTACTTTTTCTTGGGAAATTAAAAATAAAGATATTGGATCAAGGAAATTGCATCTCAGAATTTAATTTCTGTACTTTACTCAGTGACTTCCTCAAAATCAACATTGGGATGAAGACCAGGTTATCTGTAATGATGACACATACAGTTAGATTTTTTTTCCTGATATTTATGATAGCTCTTAGGGATATTTTATCAAAATTGTCCCATTCTTTGGCAAATATATAATTTTTAACTTTATTGTTTTAATTGTTTGCTTTGTGAGGGTCTGACATATTAGTTCTAAAAGGTTTTATCTAAAAAGCTACTGTATAGAATTTGAAGGTTTTCCTTCATAGTTATTGAAAGATCTTTTAACCATTAGTGTTGATAGTGTAAGATGATTCTCCTTCTTGTAAAATATATAAATGCTTTGTCATTGCTAGATTATCTTCTTGAATTTAACTTCTCCTTTTTTGGGGTGACCAAACTGTGTCAGTTTAAAAGAGGGGAAATATAACAATTATCCATGCTTCTGTGCCTAGAAAGAACTTATGGGATGTAGATAGGCTTCTTGATTTAATCAGTCTAAGGAGATTATTAGGCTGGTTTTAATAGATATAGTGAATAAAGTTAATACTGAATATAAAACATTTTCCAATATTAACATATTACATTTTTTACCAAGGGAAAATATTGTAATTTTCTGAGTATTTTTATTTCATAAATTTTTGAATTAAAATTTCCTCCATGTGATTTTAACTGATTATAAAAGTTGATACATATTTGTGAAAACTTGAGAGAATATATGAGAATACAAGTCAGTAGAATATGAATCCCTAGACAACAAAGAATTTGTGCTGTTTATGACTTTTTTACTCCCAGTAATTCATAGCCATATCCTAAATGTTTTCTGAAAATAAACAAAAGGTAAATGAATGAGCTAAGTAGTTATCACTTTCACCTTATGCTATCCATAGACAGTTGTCACTAAAAACTTTTTGTTTAAAAGAATAAAAACTTAAGGACTGAAATACATGTCAAAATACTGATACATGTTATCAAAAACCTATTTCATTTCTTCCTATGCAAAACGATGGCATGTTATCGCTTGACTTTACTGACAGTTACATAATTTTCTCCATACTGTTTTTATATATAATGACACATCGCTTAATGATGAGTTACATTCTGAAAAAAGTATGGTCAGTTTATTTTGTCACTGTGAACATCATAAAGTGTATTTTTTCAAATCTGGATGGTATAGTGCATCAGTCAAGTGGCCTCTTGATGTAATCAAGTGACATAATCAACGTGAGACATGTGAGGGCGCTGCCGGCACTACATGACAGTGTTTTCCAGTGCACTTTTTTAAAAATAAAATGAAGTAGCACACTCTACAATAATGATGAAATTATAATCTAGTAAATATATAAACCAGTAACTTAGTCACTAATTATCAAGTACCATATACTGTATGTAATTGTATGTGCTCTACTTTTATACAGCTGACAGTGTAGTAAGCTTGTTTACATCACCATTATCAAATAAATAATGCTCCGTGCTATGATGTTAGGAGAGCCTAAAGATCATTAGGCAATAGGAAATTTTCAGCTTCTTTACAATCTTATGAGACCACTTTCATATAAACCGACTATTGTTGATTAGAACTTTGTTATGCAACACACGACTATATATTTATATTTATCTGTGCATGGTTATTTCAGAACATTTTGATTTTGTAGTATGAATTAGAAAATATGCAATTCTTTTAAAATCATTTTTGCAAAAAGTTGCTTTCCTCCATACAAAGTAAATGGATGAATTGGCATTCATAGAGTATAAAATCTATAGTATTGTTTGTAATAGGTAATCTTCTCTGTTGCAACAGGTGTATCTGTATGGTGCAATGCAATTATAAGTTACATGCTTTGAGAACTTTGACAAGTGCTAGTTAATTTTATGTGAGGTTTAAGGATGTAACTTAGGGTGTATGAAATATTCTCAACATTGAAAGAAATATCTTTTCTCTCTTACTTCATTAAAGATTAAAATTAAGTCAATAAATAGTATTATGTTTTTCTTTGAGCATGTATATTTATTTGGTTGTAGCAAAATACTTAATTTCAGTACTCACTACTAGATATCTCTTCAGAAGGCTTTTCATAAGTTTCAAAGGAAATATGTAACTCAAAATGCATTCTCAGTTCTATGATATATGTTTGATGGTTCTTCATTCAGCTAGATTTAAAAGTAATATACAAGATACCAGGTCAGGTTCTTGCTGACCTATACAATACCTGCATCCTATTTCAGGTTCTATTTCAGCTCCTGTATCTTTGACAAATAGCTGAGCTCCAAAAACCTCTGTCCATGGTGCTGAAATCTCTTGCGATGTATCAGCATGTCTTGCTGATAAATTCTAATGTCAGCCTCTGTGATAGTGATTCATCAGGTTGTAAAATTTGTGTTTGGAAACACATCGAATTAGTAACTTCCATATTTTTGTTGTGTTAAAATTAGCACATTTTTTCCTTTTGTTTTAAAGAGTTCATAACAATTACCTTTCACATTGTCAAAAGTAGCTAGAAATTAATTTGAAATTATCAATGCTATTAGAACAGAAATGTCTAACATTAATAAATAAATTGATATGACTGCAGTGCTGGAAATGTTTACAGAGCAGTGACACGTTGATAATAAGCATAAAGTTACTGTGAGAAGTTAGACCCTTGATTATGAACAAACACTACAGCAATTGACATGGAAGCTGCATGGCTTTGTCAAGATAAGCAATTTGCCTATAAAAACTATGGCTTATTATCTTAAATTTTTGAAAAATATTTCAGGATGTTTCCTTTGTACAAAAATACATTTAATTTGTAAGACTCTGAGTTTTTGTTTGTAAAAATGACTAATGACCTCAATGATCTGAGTTGGTTTGCTTTTTCTTTTTTTTTTTGAAGCAAAATTCTTGTATTACTTATATAAGATTTTTAATTAACTAGTAATGTTCTTGGCACTTCTTTTCCATGATTTGCAATTTTGTAAGTTTTTTTCACTTTAAATATAATCTTAGAGGATTGCATTTTATATTTTATTTTACTCTAAATTAATTTCAGAAACTTTCTTAAAGTCTTCTTAAGTTTTTAATGTACTCCTTAACTGAACTGTTATTTTTGTATTAGGATAAATTTGGTAAAAGGTTGAATTTTATGAATTTGAACCTGCAAATTTTACTACTAATCCAATGTGTTTTACAGTGAAATTATAAAATCCTAGTCTTGAAGTTGGATATATTGTTTCCTTGCTATGTTTGCAACATAATGATTAATTGTTTTTCTCTTGTATTTCAGTGAAGCTCACTAAGTGTTTAAAATCACAGAGAGATTTGACATTTATATTTAGATCATAAGCTCTGTTGATATTTGGCAATATTTTCTGCAAAGCAAGCAGCCTGAAGTTGAGCTACTATTAATTATTGAAATGACACTTTGAGTCATTGAGGTATTAGTTTTACATTATCCAAATCTAATAATTAAATTCACTCCAAATGCTACTTGTTAAGAAAGATCTTTAAGTGAATATATAATTTCCTGGAGGATTTGTTGCAGTCAATAATTAAAGTACTAAATACAATATTATTATTGCCTTTTAATATTGATAAAATTCTTTCTAAAATCCATTTTTGTGTATTATATAAATGTAGTTACATAACCGAATAAACGTGTCTTAACATTCAAAATTTCATTACTGAAAAACACTTTTGAAAAAGTGGTCATTTAAATGATATCTGATCAGCAGATATTTTCCAGAAATTATTCTTTATTTAGAAACAAAAACAAGACAAAAGCAATTAATTTTAATCCAAAATGTATTTTTCCTTATAAAAGAGGTCCACATACTCACTGTGTCTACTCTACATAATTTGTCCTTTTTTATTACACCACGTGTCAATTCAAGTTTATCTGGTCACTGCAAAAACTCGTGGCTAATATGTGTAATACAACACAGGAGGAGGTATTGCTCAGTTCAACTACTCTTATATACTTAAAAAAAAATACAGAAATGTTTTTGTCCACTTTAATTATCGTCCAGACATCAAAGTTACATGAAAGTTCTAGAAAATGGAATTATTTATTTGGTTGCCACAGTACCCTTGAAACCAGGTAATTAAAATGCTGAACTTGTAGAGATTTCCATTGGTCAGGAGCAGCATTGGTGAAGTTTAACCTTCTTTCTAGAAAGTTATGTTTCTCTGCCTATGTTTTAATGCCACTGGAGTCTTGAGCTTTTCTTTGAAGTTAGTTGTGTTGGTTATTTTTATGACATATTTGTTGGCACACCTATCACTGTTGCTTTCACTTCCAAGGTTGTACTTTTTTCTTTACCTGCTTCCCAGAGGTTTATCAGAGGAGGATAAAGCTCACTGAATGCAAAGGTTGGTTTGTGTAAGTAATTCCTCACATGGCTATGTTCATCATCACAGTTCATTTCTTGAGAGAGGCAGCTGAAAAGACATATTACACCAATAATCCCTAGAAAGCCTCCAAGGCAGGCCATAAATGTTGTGGTGTTACTCTTTTCATACTCTTTTTGACCATGGTCCAAACCTTTTGTGGTGACATTTATACATTGTTTTCTGTTTTTCTGATATATGGTGGGGATATCAATACAAATTTTGTACTCAGTGGATGGGTTCAGATGAGTAAGATTATATACCTTGACATCAGATGGTATTCGAGCACTTTGGGCAGCATGAGAATTTTCAGTTTTGACAAAGGCAGTCCACTTAACACTGGATTTGAGAATTTTTGAACTTGCTTTCCAAGAGACCAGAACTGAATTGGCCCGAATATCTCTTATTTTTATATTCAAAGACCCATTGTTATCTTGAGGAAAAGAACCATCCACTTTGATCATAACAGACTTCAAGTCAGCACCAACTAGGTTAGTTGCTATACAGGTATATAAACCCCCTTCTTTCAGAGTTATGCCACTTATATCTAGTGTGCCTTCAGAATGGACATAGAATTTATCTGTCAGAGTATTAGGTAATAGTTTTTGACCAGAAGGTGTTATCCAGTAGATTTCAGGCTGTGGCTCTGCAGTAGCTCTACAGTGAAGGGAGACGTAGCTATCAGCTTCTACATCCAAATTAGAAGGAAAGCTCTCGGGAGCTATAAGAGGGAGGCAGATTTCCATCATGTCCCTGAAATGCACTTGTCGAACATTTTGGCCTTGGAATTCAGGTGGGTCCACACAAAACAGTGCATCTGGCTCCATAAATCGAATGTTGGTTTTGTTCATATTAATCCAGCGGATGACACAGTCACACCTGATTGGATTGCTGTGTATGCTGATTTCCTTCAGGTTTGGCAGAGACTCAATGGTACCGTGGTATAGGGCACTGAGGGCATTGCTGTTCAGCATGAGTGATTCCAGCTTGGGGAGTCTGAAAAATGCATTAGGGTGAATGTAAGACAATCTGGGGTTGTTAGTAGCTTCTATTTTTCTTAAATCTGGCAAGTTATCCACAGCAAGACTGTCGATGGAAATCAGCTCAGGCATATTATTTATTCCCAACTCTTTTAAGTGTAGCATATTGCTAAAATCACCTCTTCGTATTCTATTAATAGGATTTTTATTTAGATCCAAAAATTTGAGGTTTACAACTTTTTGAAGAGCAACATGGGGCACTCTAATAAGCCTGTTGTCATAAAAAGAGATGCTTTCTAAGTTTTCAAGTCCAACCAAGGCATTATCTGGTATTTCCGTGAGGTTGATACCAGCTATAACCAGACTGCGAAGATTAATAAGAGGCTTAAAGTTCATGTCTTTGATTCTGATGATTGGATTTTCTCCAATCATCAGAATCTCTAGATTTGGAAGAGCATCGAACCACTTACTGTTGATCATCTGCAGTCTATTTGAATTGAGATGAAGTCGAAGAAGATTATGTAGGCCTATGAAGGCTCCAGGTGAAATTGTAGAAAGCAAGTTGTGATTAATATAGAGTTCTTGTAAGTTACTCAGTCCAGACAGACATTTTTCAGGCAGCTCAGTAAGTTTGTTTTCCTCTAGGTACACAGAAAGGAGCTGATACATCTTTTTTACATTAATATTGGTGACTGAAGATAAATTGTTTTGAGATAAGTCCAGGCCAGTAAGGTTTACTGGAAAGTCTATGGAATATTCAATTTTTGCAATATTGTTAGTCTGTAGGAGCAGAATCTGTGTGTCAGCAGGCAATCTGGCTGGGAAATTTAAAAGACCTAAATCATTACAATCCACTGTAGATGCCTCCATATAAATGGATCTGGGTGTAAACCAAGGCCTGATTTCACATGTACATAACTGTGGGCAATCCACTTTTTTATCTACAGCTTGTACTAGAGTAGTGATAGCTAGGCCAAGTAGCACATGAATTTGGAGTGGCATGTCCTTCATCTTAACTTTCTTCTTCAGCAATTTAATGGGCCCTTAAGGATTCCACAGTCACTACTAGTAAGTTTAATAATTGCTGATTGATAAGGAGAATACTTGCATTTGTCAAATGATGAACGCCATAGAACTGTAGAGTTTGTCTTCATGGAAATAAGTATGAGTGCCACAATTGCTTTGTCCAAAAATGTCATACATATTGGAGAAAAGAAGGTTACAATTTCCTTAATGATGTAATATTGATGAATTTTTTGAAGATGGAGTATGTATAGATGGTCACAAGAAATTGAGCAATTCATTTATTTAGGAGTATATATTCAAATTCCATGCTTGGTAAATACTTGCGGGAATAGCAGCATTATGCTAAATACAATAAAATAAAGAAAAGAAAAAGAGAATAATTAGTGCAAAGAAAAAAACAGTGTTCATTAACTTATTATTTCACATATACATATTTCCTTCAGTATGTTTTGATGACTTGTCCTTGTTACAACTGACCCTGAGGTTTAGCCTAGACATTGGATAGGCTCAGAGATTTAATCTTTAGAAGGCTGAAATTTCATTACATTTATATAATTTGCTTCTAAGATTTCTCTGGTATTTCAAGTATTTACTTGTTTATGCCCTAAATTGTATTATTATACTTTTTATTCCCTCTACCATTTAGTAATGGGGGGACGACCTTTCACTGATGTTGGCTTGTTTTTCTTCTTAGGAAATAATATTGTTCTATGCAATCAAATTAGTTAGACTCTGGTTTCTTAGGCCCATAAGAGAGAGCATTTGGAGATATATTTATAAAATGATTGCTGAATGAAATAAAAGAAGTGATATTTAGCTGGAATTCCCATTTTTATTCATGTCTCTCTCCATAGTCTCCTTTGCATAAAGTGACTTGATGTGGGAAAAAGCGTATACTAACACATTGTTGGTGGGACTGCAAATTAGTAGAACCGCTCTGGAAAGCAGTATGGAAATTCCTCAACAAAATAGGAATATAAATACCATATGACCCAGGTATCTCACTCTTTGGTATATAAAAGATCTAAAATCAGCATACTATAAGGATGCAGGCGCATCAATGTTTATAGCAGTAGAATTCACAATAGCTAAGATGTGGAACCAACCTAGGTGCCCATCAACAGATGAATGGATAAAAAAGTGTAGTATTTATATACAATAGAGTTTTACTCAGCCATAAAGAAGAATGAAATTATGGCATTTTCATGTAAATTGATGGAACTGGAAAACATTACACTTAGTGAATTAAGCCAGACCCAGAAAGTTAAAGGTCGAATGTTTTCTCTCATATGTAGAAGGTATACCAAAATGAGAGGGGGTAACAGAAGTAGTACAGGGGAATCTCATCAAATAGAAGGGAGTTGAGTGGAGTAGAGGAAGGAGATTGATAGGGAGAGAGAGGAGGTTGGGAAAAAGGAAGAACAGTGGAACGAAGCTGACCTAATTTTCTTATGTATGCACATGAATAAATCAGAGTGAATTTCATTTTATGTATGTCTACAATGCACTAATTAAAAAAATATATAAATAAATAGAAGAAAGATCAATACAGCAGATGAAAGAAAATGGAGGGAGGAGGATGTGGAAAGAGGAAGTACTGGGGACTGTATTGGATCAAATAGTATTCCATGATTGTATAATTATGTCAAAATGAACCCCAATATTATATATATATCTAAATAATAAAATATGACTTGAACTTGGAAATATTTGGATAATATTAATCATAACTTATTACAATCATGGAATACTATTTGATCCATGATTGTATAACTATGTCAAAATGAACCCCAGTATTATATGTATATCTAAATAATAAAATATGACTTGAACTTGGCAATATTTGGATAATGTTAATCATAACTTATTACGAGTAGACTTTGATATAATTATTCACAACTGGAGTTCATGTTAACGTTTGACTGTTTTATTTGTCCCTGATAATAATTTATATTCCATTAATCACAAACAATAAACTTTATTACTTCAGTATAACAGACTTATTACTTTTAAATGGAAATCAGTGTGTTTATCACTGAGTATTAATTCCAGAACCAGGTTGCAGTCTGATATTAGGGGTGTTTTAAAATGCCATGCTACCTTTTGGTATATACTCCAATCTTTTAACTGCTGCTGAGCTCACCCTTCAAGTATACAGAAGAGCCCAGGTGCTATTAGTCTCTTTTCCTCTAGGGCTTTGTTGCCTTCTAGCAATAATGGCCAGAGCACTCTGCCACTATTCCTTTTTAAACCTCTCCCCAATAATGATGATTTTGACAGCACTGTTGCCTAAGAATATGATAAGGTGGGTGCTTCAGTGACAGACTTGAATATACTTGGAGAATGGTCACTATGGAGAGACAGAAAAATCTCCTCCTTTTTTTTTAAATAAAAGAAAAACACTTTGTTCCTCAAAATCATCAATCATTTATAGCTCAAAGTCATACCTATTTTACCTCTTATCTTTTATTTTCAGAAATGTGATTTTTATCTAAAAACCGAGTAGAAGATTCAGATAACTACTACAGTATCTTTGCTATTTTCTTTATTACTTCCTCTGTTTGCTGACCTAAAGTTCCTTTTTATTTTTTTTTAACTGAACTGTCATTCTAGCTATTACTTCTGTTTTAACTAGGTTCTAAGCCCCTTGAGGACAGAATGTAACACTGTGTATTCTTCACTGAAGATTCCTGATAATCCTGTGTAGCCTATGGGTCTTCTTCATATGTATCCTCATCTTCTATCATTTTCCTACATTCAGCCTCCTTTTTATTGGTAGAGCTGTTGATGCTTCTCCCTGTTCTTGCTACCTGCTATGCCTCTTCCTTTAAATTAACTTTCACTGGTTTTCCCAACCTCATTTCAAGCATCTCTATTCTGATAAAACTTTCTTCCACATAACCTCTTCCTGTAGTTGTACTTAGCTACCCCTCTCCACCCTGCAGTGGTCCCATGGCCTTAGTGCACACGTCTGTGAGAGTAATTTCTCCATGCTTTCCTTTACCAGGTACTAATCCACCTTGAGAGCATAAAACTTGCCTGACTTGCATGTCCAACTCCTGGGCATGGCAATTAGAATGTAGTAGATGCTCAAGAAATGCTTTGAATGAAGCACTAAGTGAATCCTAATAAATTTGCATATGTATTATTTTAATATGATTTGAGCAATTCAATTTGTTTAATTTACTAATTTCAGTGTTTAACTGCTTTAACTTGCATAAGTCTATTACTTACACAAAATACGTGTTGCCTGTATTTGTGTGTAAAACTCAATGTAATTTTGAGGATAATGCAAAGGAATATTAGACTTTAAAATTCAATCTATTGTATTGATGACTTATCCTTTTAATTTATTCAGTCAACATTTACTGAACACCTTCTATGTGCCAGTTATTGAGCAAATAGCTAGAGATGAAAAAGATGACTTATATATGGTTGCTTTGTCTAGTAAGCTTTTCAGTCTTTACTGTGTGGGGAAAACACACCATAAAACTAGCATAGACATCTACTGCTTTTTTATGTCCAAAATGAAGAAAAATCCTAGAGAGTACAAAGTAGATTTCCACGTTTCCATAAATCATTCAGCTGAGAATGGAGAAGCTATAACTTTTGCCAATTAATTGGTGAAAGTCACTTTCTCCAACAATGAGGAATCTATATTCTCCTTTAAATTAACCATAAGATTGGAATTATTAAATGTGAAGCGTTCTTTTGGAGGCATTGTTAAGCTGATAATGTCACCTTTTATTTAGAAATTATTCTGGTGGGTGAAAATTTTAAATATATAATACACACACACACACACACACATATCTAATTAGAAAAACTTTCCTGGGGCTTGGATTGTAGCTCAGCAGTAGAGCGCTTGCCTTGCATGCGTGAGGCCCTGGGTTCGATCCTCAGCACCACGTATAAATAAATAAATAAAACAAATGTCTATTGACAACTAAAAAAAATATTAAAAAAAAAAAAAAAGAAAAACTTTCTTGACCACATTTCATTATTTATGAAGCCATATACTGCAAATAACCATGGCTTGAATTAGATTTATCCTGGAAATGTTGAAAACAAGATTTCTTATAGTTGTGAACAAATTCAAATATTTTTATCTCTGTCTATAGGAAGAAATTGTCAACCTGGGAAGCAGAGTAGAGAATATAGAAGTTTAACCTGTCTTTATTATAATATTAACTTTTCCTTATGACTGTGGTAATTATCATGATGCTTTCACTAATAGACCATTTGATATGGATTATTTGAAGGATACTAAAAGAATAATAATAATAATAATAATAATTTAATTCTTGGTGCTTTATAGTACTCAAAGGCCATTCTTATTTATCATTTTATATTAACAATGGCGTTGTAAGATAGGTTAGTTAGATACTTTGATAACTGTTTTTTTAATGTGAATATACTGGGGTTTTTTGTTTTTTTTTTTTTTTTGAACAGATAGAATAGTTATTTTACTTCTCAAGAAGAGTTGGAATTACCTTGGTCTTCACATATTTGAGCTGAGAAAATTAATTGTATCAATCCACTAATAATGACTAGGGTATGATTCACATGTGTCAAAATCACAAGGAACCAGTGTATAAAACCAAAGTGCCCCTTCATTACATTGAGAAATATGACTGGGAGAACAACACACATTTCTGAATCTACTTGTTCAATGCTTTTGCTCCATTTTGAAAACTGTTTGGAAATATAAATTATGAATCTTCAATTTATTTGTGAATACACAATCAAAAACAGATGCCAGGTTGGAGCTCTTAATTATCAAAGTTATTGGAAATAACAGCCTGCTCGTCTGCTTTTCTAAGCCATATATCTATGGGAATTGGATCTCTAGAGTTTCTTGGTCCATGATCTGATCTCAAGCACAAAATCCCTTTGTTGGGAAGCTTTTCCTGAGTATCCCCTTGGTCACTTCTAATTTATTCCATTTGTGTTATATCTGTTTATTCTCTTGCTAACCATGAGATTAGTAAGTGCTGATTGGATTATTAATGTACATGAGATTATTAAATTATTATTTGACATTAAATTGTTAGTTTATTTCTTTACTAAACATTTTATTATTAGATTATTGTTCTTGCTAGAATATAAGATTATTATTAGGGGTGGTATTTAATGCACATTTGATTTTATAATATCAATACATTCAGTTGTTTGATTAGCACTTAGCTTAGTACCTCCAGAATACAAGTCATTAAACAAAGGTTTGCCAATTGATAACTTACAAATGTGTCTTTATATCATTTTTACTGAATTATAACATATGAAATAGTGATTAAAATGGTTTTAAAACATTTTTATGGACCTGAAAATAAACACAGTCAACAGGAATGAGGAGAAAAAAGATACACCCTAAGATTTTTTGAGAAAAGTGTGAATGTCACGACTATACTGCAAAGTGTCCATTGGCAAAATAGAAAATGATTTGCTTTACAAGCACCAATTCAAAAGCATAGCTGTTCCTTAGAGTCATGTTGTACTACTGAGAAAATGGTTTCTGCTATTGGCCATTTGGGAATTTGGGCTAGATAATAATTATAATAATGGTATTAATTTTAAAAGAGATTTTCATTTCTTTTTGATACACATCTGTATAAAAATTTTAAAAACCACAAACTATGTCATTAAAAATAAATTGACCATTTTAATCCCCGATTCTTCCTACTTTTCTCCTCTCTTTCTCCCATCTTCCTTCTTTACCTTGTGATGCCTTTTCTTTTTGAACACATTGAATCAAAGGTGGAAAATGTTTTCAAGCTCAAAAAAGTTGTATTAAATAATTATTTGATATACTTACATAATTTCCCTACTCCCATCAATTATCAAAGAATTTTTTTCTTTTAAAATGAGAGAAAGAATATACACTTTAAAATAAAACTCATATTTTAACTTGAGTTTTAAAATTTTTTGGACTATTGCTAAGGAAGATAGATGCTAAGGAGCCTAGCATAGGGACTAGATATTATATTATTGTGGATGGATGGGTAAATGAATAAAAAGTAGATAATGTATAGTTAAAATGGTTTGGGATTTTCCCCCTTAAATGTGGTAATTAAACTATATGCAAACATATGTTACCAAAAGTAGATGCATTGTTATTAAATGAGTTAATTTTGTAAGAATGAATCCATATGATCCTACTCTTGGGTGTTAAGAACTAACTCATAATTAACTACTATTCTTTTCACTTGTTTTTCATATAAAGCTATATTAGGTCATTTTTGTGTCATCTTTTAGTTTTAAGGATAACAGCATCTTTCATATATTAAAGTAAAATGGATCGTAGTCGTGTATTCTAAAGGCTTGAATGATACTGTTATTAAAATGTTATCAGGAATGGAAACCCACATCTTGATAAATTTTATTATATAAATTTGCTTTCAAATGATTTAAGTAGTAAATCACAATTTCAAAGTCCATTTTTATTAGGGCTTATCATCTATCCTCCCTTTTATTCATCTATTCAATCTTTCAATAAATATTTGTGGAAGACCTACAGCATGAGTAACTGTGCTTTCATTTCTGATTTTTCCACTTTGTAAGATTTTTAAGAAAAATTTTAGATTGTTTTATTGATAGAATATAGTTTTGCAGTTCAATTGAGCTTTTTGGTTATTAATTATGAGCATATATTTTTTTAATTTTAAAGTCAAAGCACTTAAAACTGGAATTTTCCAAATACTTTTATCCTATTGAACTTTTGCAGTTTTTCTCACAGTACATTTAATTTCTCATATTGGTTCCCCCACATAGTATTTGCCTGAGGAATAGCCACAGGCCTAAAAGATTTTATATGGGACACTGACAGCATGTAGCCTCCCAATTTAGTCCATTAAAAGTGGGCGATTTTAAGAATTCTTATATCTTTTATTTTTAATATCTATGGACTCTCATTATAACTTGAGATTTCTTTTTAAAGTAATTTTTATATTTGAGAATCTAAAAATACAGATCATTTCCACAGATAATTATATATGTCACCTTTTATGTAAAAAAGCTACCTTTCCCTTGGAAATGAGGGCTTCATTCTTTAAGCTTCTTCATCTGTTTTTCATCCTTTATGAAAACAGTGATTGCTACCTTTTAGCAGCCACTCTTGTAGCCATAAATGGGGTGAAATATGTGCTTTCCAAGTTGTCCAAGGAGTAAATGGCTAATAAGAATGCTGCACAGTAGATTTGATTTACAGTAAAAGTATATGTGGTATTCTGTGGATGCACAAGAAGGTAATGCCTTGATCTCTGTGTCCAACAGGAACAGCCTGAATATTCAGTGGTCTTTTGTGATGCTTTTAAAAATTCAGTTGGAGTATAGTGTGGAATCATGTGGGTAAGAAGATTCAAAATCCAGCATCATTCAGACAAATTTTTGCAATGGTAAGGATTAAGAAAAAAGTATGCCTTCTTCCTTGTACATCATTTTTATAATATAAAGAATCCTGAGGAAGAACAACATTTTGATACTTGAAGGAGTTTAAAAAAACTGGTGAAGGTAGAAAGTTGCCATGGCTACATTAAAACTCAGTTTTTCCTTTTTTTCTATAGTGAATTGCTAGCTAAGTTCATTTGTATAAAGAACTTAAATTCTATTCTCCCATTATCTGGCTTTATATTCCTTTTTTGTAAAATTTAGTCTCTCTTCAATTCTAATTGAGGGTTCCATATCCCAAAGGTGGTGTTGAATTACACTAAATGTATCCCTATAAAAGACTGTTCTTATTTGCTTGAGAAATATTTATTTTCCTGTTTCTCAAACCTAATTATTTGACTATGTATGTCCTCTTTCAAATGAATGTTTAGAATGGCTTGATGAAACTTCTTCTGACTGTTAATAAGAAATCATCATGACATAAAAATGAATAAATAAAAGATATTGCATTCACGTACAACTAAAACAATTTTTATATATAAAAAAAGAAATTGGCATAGGTAAAGAACATTTACTTTGCATTAAGAAACTTTAGCCAGACTTAGGAGGTGTTTTTATAATTGTGGACAGGACACCACTCCTCCCTGTGTCTTAAATTAATCATCCTTACAATTTAGAAACTAGATTATAAGATCTTTAAGATTCTTTCATATTCTAAATTTATATGATATATAATATTATTCTGTGAATGTAGAAGGTTTTTGAAAAGGTGTCTAACAACTGGATGTGGTTAAGCTTAGGCATTTGATTTTAACCTTTGTATTCTGTAGTTAATCAAAAAGTTTGTGCTCAGTACTCTAGCCCTATGTCATTAACAAATTGGGATCAGAGAGTTTTGGTCATTATATGGCACTTAAAGGCTATAAAATTAATTATCTGCCATTATTCTTGTTTAATTTTAAGTTTAGTTCATGTAGTGGTAAATGAAATAAGAGAGTAAACTAGCCACTTGAGAGAAATTTCCTGGATTACATACTGGGTTTTTTTTTTGGAAATGGGGATTAAACTCAGGGGAACTCAACCACTGAGCCACATCCCCAGCCCTATTTTGTGTTTTATTTAGAGAAAGGGTCTCACTGAGTTGCTTAGTGCCTCCTTCTTGCTGAGGCTGGCTTTGATCCTCCTGTCTCAGCCTCCCAAATTGCTGGGATTACAGGCATGTGCCACTGCACCCAGCTGGATTACATACCTTGATCTAAATACAGAAATGGATTCCAATTCCCTCATTTTGTCTCCAAAACTCTGCCTTAACACTGAGGTCTATTTCCTCTCAACTTGGTGTTAAAGTATCACCATTCATCTTCAGGTCTTTTCAGAAAGATGTTGCCTGCAACTGGAGAGATGCACTGTCTTCGCTGCTGCTGTAGTTATTGTTGGGTGCTTCTCCCCTGTTAAAGTTTTATTACACAGGAATTTAAAAGGTAGTTGGTTGCTGTAGGGAGCATTAGAGTAAGAAAATCTGTTTTCTTGGTCTAGTTTTGCTACACTAGTAATTCAGATCACATTGTTTCCTGAGTCTTAATTGTTCACAAAAATGTGGAGTTCAGACTAAATTTTCACTGTTTTTCCTATTTGGTTGATAATGCTCCATAAAATTCAAGAAGTTTGTTATGGAGCTGCCATTGGAAATATGTCTGCTTATTAGAGCACACGTTTTAGGGAGTGAGGAATAAAATCTGAGTCCCAAGAGGGTTTCATGTTGGTGTAGTGATTTCTGTATACTCGTAAATTATCAGCTTGTCATGATACTGTCATTTCTCATTATGAAAAGACTTTTGATTTATATTTGTTTTTAATTATAGTTTTTGCTCAACTGAGCACTTCATTAATAGCATTATATATGAAGTTCATTTTTGTACATGATTTGCAAAACAAATTATATTGCTAAGCCATGACTTCTATCTTTACCTTTGTATTTCTTCTTTGAGCATCACTGTATGTGTTGGGGAATTCTAATTTAGTATATGGCATAATAATAGTTCATTTAATATTGTTCAAGAGCAAATGGATTTTGATTGCTGTATTTGCTTTTTGGGGGGGAGGTTCTTCTTTTCTCATTCTCTTGTTGTTTAGCATTTGTATAGTCCCAAGTGTAGCCCTCTCTGGGGAAAAATGCTCATTTATCCTTAATAGTGATTCATCTTTGATTGAAGTATAATCATCGGGTTTTTCAAATTAGGAAATACAGTGATGGAAAACTTGGTTTTGGTTATAATTTAATTATAGATATCTGTGTACTTGAATAATACTGGCAGGGTTTACATGGAAATTTTATGTTGTTATGGGGTTTTTATCATGTTTATTCATGTTTCACCTGTATAACAAACTGTAGCCTAAACACAGAGTACTAGGATTAGAAGTAGTGTATAAAAGGATTTTTAGGACCTATACAAATTCATAGAAAATTTGGAAAGTTTTTCACTTGTAGTCAGGAAAAATATATATATACATTTGTAAGAGAAATAATAATTTCCTGGCAGAAAGTGCATGCATGTGTGCATGTGCATGTGTATACTGAGATACTTTGGTTCTGCTCAGAAAATCCTGAATGCTATTAACTATATTTAATAAGAACTAAAGTTTCTCATTTTTTCCAATTTGTATTCTTATCCACAAATGTTTTGGGTGATCAATTTAGTTAGGTATCAATTTACATTTTAAATTTTTCATATGAGTTAAGAGAAAAAGACTCCACAAATATATTTTCCTTATTTCTTTGACATTTTGGTCACTGAAACCTCATTCTTATCATTTGGTTCTAGTTTTGTTTTTTTTTTTTTGAGAAACCAATGCAGTGAGATTATTTTTAAAGGGCGATCTTATTTTATCTCAAAGGAATTTCTAGCTAGATTTGGAAATCATTTCTCTGTGACACTCCCTTAAGTGTGTGCCGAGACTCTCATGCCTTGCAATATGATGGTTTGGAAATGTATACTTCGAGTAGACCTTTTTTAAGTTATCCTACATTTCAGATGAAAGCCTTTGGGGGTGATTATCAAGTAATTTTTAAATCATTTTTTTCCTCATTGTAAGACAGTCAAATATCCCAAGTCTTTGAAGTCTCTATCCTTTGAGTCACCTGAACACTGGCTGTTTCCCTAGTATAGTTTCAAAAAAAATTTAAACAAGTAGTTTTTCCTGCTTGTGTTGATTTTATGGACACTGAAAGTAACTTGCCTTATGAATTCTGATCTTGTTCTCCCTAGGGTCTGTACATCGTAGGCATATACACCAAAGCACAAACAAACCAAACCAAACAAAAACAAACAAATTCTGTCTTGATTACCACAAGTAAATGCTTTTATACTAGTTTCAGAAGAGATGGATTTAGAAATAGAGCCAAACCATCATCAAAAAAGGATGATAGCAAAAAAGTTTTTCTCACATTTGTACTCTAATATTAACTCTGTTTGGCACACAGAGCCATTGATTTATCAAGAAAGGAGGGAACAGGTTCTGGACTAGAGTCCAGTGATATATTACAGATTGAAAATGCAGCATATTTTAGTCACAATATGATTACAGAGATCCCAAAGTCATATTTCAGAAGAAAATTTCCTCTGACAGGAGGATTGTAGATTGTCACTGGTTCACTTCCTGTTCTACATATAGGGAAATATTGTTTCTTATTTGCTATTGAACAACACAGAATAAAAGTATTTTTACTAAGAATAGGGACAATAAAATGCGTTTTGAGAGGAAGTGAAATAAAATGAGCTCCTATGGCCAAAGAATTTCTTCAAGTTCAATAAATAAGAGAATAAATCATAGCACCCCGTTTTCAGATGTCCCATGGGTCAACCTCTGACTGCCAGGAGTTCAGTGATAGATGAAGCTTTTCTGAAGCTTTCTCATAGGAACTGATCATACTTGTGTGGTCTATATTGTTAGTTCCTTATACTTAGCATGGAATTATCTATTTTAATTCCAAAATTGTGCCAGATTGCCCTCATGCTCTGTGGTTTTCCCTTATACTTTTAACGGTCTGCTTAAAACAGCATTGTTATATTTGTGTCCAGGGACTACAAGAAAGATTTTAAAATAGAACAACAAAAACTCCATGGAAAGGTTGAAACAAGCTTCCTGAAGTGTAATTTTGAGTTACAAAAGTAATGTTTTAAACAAGGCATGGAGGCTGTGTTCATATCTGTGTGCATGTCTGTTCATCTTACTGGGAGTGGGAACTCATTACTATATAGGTCTGTGGGCTCTTTCCCTAACATTTGTGTTAACAAATGATTAATGTGAAATGACCTAGTGGCACTTTGGAGAAGTCTTTTCTACCTCTTCCCCCAGGTGCTGGAGATTGAATCCAGGTCCTCATGTGTCCTAGGCAAGCACTTTGCCATTGAGCTACATTCCTCTCCCTTAAAGGGTAGACTGGATTAGTTTCTGATGTATGCTAAATCAAACTTTTTTCTACATATGTGGGTATCAAAAGCAGGTTATATACAGGTTAAAACTTTGAGTTTTCTTCTTCCTGTCATCTAACTTAGATCCACTTAATCTTATAGGGTTCTAACAATATCCATAATTAACATGGATTAATTATGCAGGACTATCTTATATAGATGATCTTGTGAGATTTGGCTGACTTAAACTCTCTAAATTTTAAATTATTATTGATACAATGGGACATTTTTACATACATTATTCCTGCTCATAAGGTGCTCTATGGAATTCTACTTTAATAAATTTCCAATGGTATTTGATCACTGTATCATTCTTTAATGACTAGGCTATATCTGGGTTATGAACACCTGGACAATATAAGATGCCTGAAAACAGTGACATTAAAAAAGAAGTATGTATTTCCTTATAAGTATTGTATAGAAAGAGCCAACATTAAGGGAGAAAATAAATGGCCATTTCTTTGAAATAGAAAGCAGTGTAATTTGTAATTGTAATTTTGTGTTAATGCACAATATAGGCACTTGGTAGCATTTCCTTTTTCACAGCAGCTTCCTGTTGATTAACGTGCTCAATATACCCACTTCTACATCTTTTTTCAAAGTTGCACATGGATATACCAAACATAGAAAAGGGAGATCCAAATCTTGATGGAGAAAGAGTTCTTTCAAAACAATGTTGTAAATTTGCACCCACTTTATTGAGAAGGCTGGTATTCATCTTATATACAGATAAGATGAAAATTAGGTGCCAAATCACATGTTGCAAAGGATTTCTAATAAACTCTTTGCAGATAATTTAGTCTTGTTTCAGATGATCAGCTTATGTTGAGAAAAGCAAATGGTTTTAAGCTATACAATAGCAGCGTCAGAGGTTAGAACTTTTTTGGATAAAATGAAGTGTCTGATTATTATATTTGAGTTCTGAGAAGAAATTTTCCCTTCATAGTTATATGATTCAAGATCTGGAGTCTCCTCAGTTTGATCTGCAGTATTCACTGAACTTTATTCTGTTTTACCCAAATTATTTTGTGAAGTGATTTTATTTACCTTTAATGTCTGTTAGAGGAAAATTTTCTTTACATAGTAATTTTTCAACCTTAATTTCATAATATGGAGATACTTTCTTTGAAGTTTAAAAGTTGTTTGTATTTTATATTTGTATTTCAGTATTATATTTATGATTTATAGATTTTTAAAAGATAGGTATGCAGTAAAATTCAGATTAAACCACTGTGGATTTGGAGTTCAGGAATCAAACTGAAAATAGAATAAAACTTTTTATCTGATTTCTGTTCATTATAATTGATGACACTGGCTAGTAAGATAAAATATATTTTTGGTGTTGTTTAGGTTTTCTTGATAGATATGATGTTGTTTTGGTGAATAAAAGTACTCTAAACATATAAGAATAATTAAACCTTGTCAGAATAATTAAAAATATGGAGCTGAAAAATTATAATTTTAAGGTTTTCATCAATAACTGACTCCCATAAATGTATGGAATAACAGATTAGGAAAATAATATCATCTTCTCTAATGTAGACTTAATTTCAATATCCATGAACAGACAGGTTCTTTAATGCTTTGTTTCCTTGCATATTTTACTGTAGTTCTGATTCTAAAGACACTTTAAGGTCCTTATAATTCCCATTAACAACTGCAATAAACAATAAAAACAACAGTAATAATCACAATGATGATGTGCTTCATCATAAGAATTCAGTTCAATTTTCATATATGATCTTATCTTATATATGATCTTGACTCTCATAATAATCCTGGTAGCATGTTCTATTGTGCTGACTTTATAAGTGATAACGGGAGGCTCAGAGAGATTTAATGAGATGGTTAAAGTCTAAAGGAATGGAAAGTGAGGATTCCTGAGCCGCATTTCATATCCCTGATTCTATTCTTAGCTACATTTATTTCAGTCCAAGATGGGTAAAGCCATGCGTTACAGACACATATGTACTCAATTGACCCCCTTAGTTTTGTTATTGAATAATTGGAGTACAGTATCATTTTAGTTTTTACTATAATACTTCATGTTTATTCTTGTCTTAGTTATTTCATAAGCATACACAAGGTTGAATTTACTTCTTTGCACAATGAAATGATGCTCCTTTTTAAAATTTAAGGAATAAATGTTAATGGCTTATCACTCAGCTAGAAAGGGATGTGTTAAATTGTATTAAAATTATTTTAGACATCTTAGATGTTTGCTTAAAAGCTGGCTTTTAATTCTCTTCTTTAGTAATACTTGATTTTTGGACCCCTTAGTTAAAAGTACCCTCTCAAATCACTCTTTTCATCTTGTTTTCCTTATGTAGCATTCAAAACTTTCAGAAATAATATATTTGCTTTTGGTTTATTGCTCACTATTCATCAGTTCCACTGGAATTTAAGTGTTCATAAAGTTGCTTTCTGTTTTTTTCACAGATATATCTCCAGTGCCTAGCTAGAATAGTTCCTCCCTTATAGTTCAATAAATTTACGTTAAATAAATTAATTAATTAATATTAGTTGTTTCAATTGTAAGTTCTCATAATATCATTATATACTTTTTAAAAGTATTCTGTATAATAAACTCCTTTGTGACTTGCTTATTGCACTCATACAGTTTGTGTGAGTGGACTGTTGAATGATGGTATGAGTTTGGCAAGCTGAGACGTGTGTATTTTGTTTAATTCTGTAGACTATACAACTGCAACAGAACCCACTTGAAAATACTAGCGTATTTTAAAAGGTGTAATTAAATTCAGATTGTTGGAAAAACATCTTAAAAGGTACTTAACCCTAAAATGTCTTGACTAAATCTGTTGTGAAGGAACTAATGGAGATAGTATGTTTTATTCATTTATCTTTTGCACTTAAGATATGGTTTTCAATTGATTTTTATACAAAATATCTACAATAATAGCACATGCAGTGACGGTTTTAGATTTACAGATCATTTTCTTAAAGTCTGTGGCATTTTTACCTGGAGAACATAGGAAATCATGTAAATTAGGTCATAATACATTCTTAATGTCTAAAAGCCAAAGGCTTTTAAAAGTAATGGAAAGTGGCTGTAATAACAACAAAATTTTAATTATAAACATGAGGATAATTGAGTGTAAGTGTTGTGAAAAGACCTCTAGAAAACTGGTTTGGTGTGGCTAGAGACCAAACTTTGCCTGTTGTCATCTGATAGTGGTTAAAAGTAATCATTACATTTGCAACATTTACATTTGTGTCTTTAGTGAAGTCTGTCTTAAAGTAAGGAATCTGTGTGGGGAAGAGATATTTGACAGTGAATTCTAAGACAAAAAACAAACAGAACAGAACAAAATAAAACAAGAAAACCCCACCCTTGTAATGAAAGTCACATACATTCTGTTAAGGAAAAAATTTGATGCAGACTCAATATCTGCTGTGAGTCAAGATTGGGCAGATATTGCTGGTTTTAAGTTTCAACAGAAGAACCCATAGTTCACATGGTAAATAGGAAACAAGTAAGATTCACATAAAAATTTAAGCTTTGTACACTAGATTCTGTGATATTATCAACAGAATTGAAAGTATTGTAGTATGACTCAGTTTTCAAATGGACAACTGAGTGCTACAAATAAATATTTGGGAGTTTATTATTATCTAGCAAAATTATTGCTTAATAGATCTGAAATAACAAGTCTGTGGCCTTGACATTTAATCAGAGCATGAAACACACTTATTGAATCTCAGATTTGAGATTATTACTTCAGTAGCACCCCAATTAAAGCATGTGGATTGAAAAACTTCCATTGACAGTAAAATAAAAAATGCTTATTACACACACACAGCATCTTTTTTATTTAGTGCTTTATGTTCAGTTGCCTTTTCTTGAGCTTATTTTTAATGAACAGAAATGGCTTTAATGTGAGTATACAAAAACTATGTAGATTTTTCTTAGAGATAAAGGAGCCAAAAGGTTGCAACTGTTCATATCCCCCTGTGACTGATTAATTAAATGTAAACTATGTATGACATAATATTGAAAGGAAGCTTCTACCTGCTGTAGAAGTGGTGGTGTTACAAAAGGCAATTTTATGTGCTTGCATGAATTAATCCTTAGGCTTTAAGTAAGAACTCTGAAAATACTGTCTAAAAAGAAAGGAAGAAAGAGGAAAAGGAGAGAAGGAAGAAAGGAGGGAAGGAGAGATGGAGGAAGAGAGAAAGAAAGAGAATGCCTAAATTTCTACTCCCTTTTTTTCATATTCTAGTGCAAGAAATTCTAAGTATTATCTATTCATGAGAATCTGCAAATCACATTGCAGCTTAACTGTCTCTTCTCTGATTTAATAGAAACTCTGTTTTCTAGGATTTACATTCAGAGTAATTTTTTGCATTTTAATATAGAAGGAAGTAGATTGAATAAATGCGTAACATATTAGAAATGCTATTAAGCAAATGATTGTGTGATACTGTTGAATGAATGTTTTCCTTTACTCTTCTGAACAAAACACAAATTTCTTCAATTATTTTTAAATTGATTGTTCTCTATTGTTGCCCAAGGAAAAGTTGAAAAAAAAATCTATGTTGATTCCATTTCCTTGGTATGATTAAATGGTGGTGCAGTAGTAGACATTTAATATACAGGCAGGTACTTTTCCCTCTGAGATCTGTAAGGGCAATTTTTACTATGCATCCTAGATACATAGTATTTTCATACACTGACTTTTTAGTTCCTGTAATCTTGTTGATACTTTTACTATAAAACTATGGCATCTTTTAGCAGACCTATTTCACCAATCTTTGCTCTGTTTGTGTCCCTGCCTCAAAATGGTGAGTTCATCACTAAAGCCTATGGCTAGGAAAAGTTCCTGAGCAAGTTCCCTATGGCATTGGTGGTGAAGGGGCAAGACATGTTAAAATTTTTGTTTGTTAGTTTTTTAAGTGGACTATTTTTCTGAGAAAGCTTTGTCAATATTGGTGATCTTCCAGGGATGAAAGACTTCAAATTGGCCTTCTCACGTCGGACCAATGTCTGGAGAGTTCAAAAAAGTTGTCAAAATTGCCTTTGAGGGCTGGGATTGTGGCACAGTGGTAGCGTGCTCACCTAGCATGCGTGAGGCACTGGGTACGATCCTCAGCACCACATAAAAATAAACAAAGGTATTGTGTTCATCTATAACTAAATAAAATATTTAAAAAAAAATGCCTTTGATTATGGAGAACAATGACTTGAGTTATTATTGTTCCAACACTCAGGGCCTTCAATGTTTTGACATGTATACATATATGTATATGTATATACATATATAATGTATATGCATATATGTATATGCATGTATACATATATATCTGCATAATATATACATAATGCACAAAATTTATTTATACATTTTATTTATACATTGTATTTATACATTGTATCTATATATTATATATATGTATATATTGTACATATCCTTATCCTTCAGTGTTTCATATGTATCTGTATAATATACATAACATATACAATGCATATTATATAGATATATATTTTTAGGGTCCTAGAAGAGAAGCATATAGGTTTTTTTTTTTTAATTTTTTTTTAAGTTGTAGATGGACACAATGTCTTTATTTTATTGCTTTGTATGTGGTGCTGAGGATCGAACCCAGGGCCTCACACATGCGAGGCAAGCACTCTACCGCTGAGCTACAATTCCAGCCCCAGCATATAGGTTTTTATTTAGCATGAAGCTGTTCTTGTGCTTGCTCCAGTGTGCACTGATATTAATATTATGTGTTTTAAGGTCCTGCATAGCATCCTTGTGCACAGACTATATTATGTGTTATTGTGAGATTAAGAATACGTTTACAAGAAAATTAATTATCTCTCAGTTTGTACTTGCACTTGTTTCTGGTCTAGAAAAAATAAGCTTGGCTTTGTTGATACTTTAAGAATTGAGCTGTAGTGTACTCCTGGGAGTATCATGCACAGATTTGGTACATATATTAGTGGAGTTAAATTGAATAAAAGAGCTGTTGGTGATAAAAGTGGGGATGCTGTAAAAGACAATAACCCTATCACATTTGTGTGACTCAGGCTATCTGAATTTATCTCTTTATATTAGTATGGATATTTTTCTTTTCCCTTTTTGTACAAATTGCTAGTATACATAACATAAATGAAAAGGACAGAAAGCAAACCCATTTTTAAGGCTGTGAGAAAATAGACCTATTGTCAGATTTGTTTTCCTTGGATGGGAATAACAATAAAATTACATGCTGTGTTTGTGTCTTTGAGGTACTCTAAGGTTTTTTCCCCCCATAAAGCTAAATATCACATGACAGTTGTCACAGCAACCCATTTTTGTAATTTTCAGAATAAGGAAGCAAATTAGATGTAAGTTGTTAGTCAGTAAATTTCTATTGACATCCAAGATGGTAACATGCAGTTTCATTTGGTCAATGTAAATACTTTTGTGATGTTTTGTTGTCATCTGCTCCTTTTGACATGCTGTCATAAATTAATATTTCATTTTTTGGCTGTATAATTTCTAAGTCTGAGTTTCATACATGATGTTCACTGAAATAACTAGATGTCAGATTCATAGAAGGTTGTTGGTGCAAAGTGAATGTTATTTGACATCTGTTTTGTAATTTTTCAGCATATTGACACACAGATTCTTTAGTTTATTTCATGGAGAAGAATCAAATTAATTTTAAGGGGCACTTTAAAACACTTTATAATTTTTTTTAAAATATGTATTTCTAGTTTGCAGAGATAAGACTACATTTTTGTCTCAACTGATACCTTGGCTGTGGAAATAGAAATAGCTATGAACTGGCACCTTCTGCAAGTCCATGGTTGTATCTCTGTCCTCTGCATTCTGGCAGGTGGGCCCACATATTGGACTCACCTCAGCTCTTATTCCTCAACTCCCCTTTCCTTCCTTTTATTTTTTCTCTTATGTATGAGACTGTATCCTTCTATCTGCATTTTTTCTCTGTCTTCTATAAGGCTATAGAAGTCATGACCCACACATTCTGAATGAATTTGTTCCTGCTTCCAAGGGAATGAGAACTTGAGTATTTCTATGCGTATTTTAAATTCAGTATGAAGTACAACATATAGTTTACTTGGCATCTGTTAATGTCTTATCTCTTGTTCCCCTTGTCAAGTGCCCCATATTTACATCCCTACTAACAATTTTTATTTTTTCTATATTTAAAACTCTTAATTTAGCATTTGCCCCCAAAAGTTGAAAACTGAAAAGACTAGTTAGGGTATTATCGGTGAGACTTTTCTATCATGTAGCACTGTTTAATACTGTTGCTGGCAACACATTGAGTAGTTTCGCATATAATATTTCCTCTCTCCTTTTCAAAAATTGACATGGTAATGAGCTTACTGAACTTAGTGAACTGACAGCAATAGAGTGATAAACATAAATATGCAACCTGGAGTATTAGCAGCAGAAGTAAGTGCATTTCTAGAACACAAGGTGGCATTTGGCAAGTCAAAAGCTGCTGACAAGAGAAATTGTCACTCTTGAATATTGAATTGTGGGTTACAGAACTCAATATTAATGGAAAAATGGGGCAAAGAGACAGTGGGAGAAAGAAAGTTGTATGATTTTTACTTCCTCTCTACCTGAAGTTTCATCTTTTTCAACTGTGTAAAACTGGCTCAAGATGTGAAAAAGTAGTCATGCATGACAGAAGAAAGGAAGTAATCCATTAACAACTGTGGTCATTTCTGTAGCGAATTTGACTTTTAGTGTGTTAAAAGTATTTGAAAGTATTTGAAAGTTACTGTGAAAATAGTATAAAAAATAGTAAAAAAAGTTAGTATTTGAAAGTTAGTGTGAAAATTGGTCCAAACCCAGATAGATCAGGGGTGGTTTACAGGAGAAGTGAGAATAAACACGTAGCTTTCCCCTAAACACATATTCCATAAGTATCACTTTTTGTTTTTCTCACTTTGCTCTACACTTATTTACCAAATTATTTAAATAGCAAATGCAAGTCCTTTACCTTTATTCACTCTCTGTCACTCACAATGGTGTTCAGTAGAACTGTCTTAGTAATTTAGGGGTCAAATATGAATATCATTCTTCTGTTACTATGATACTATAACCTTATGTATTAAAAAGTAAGTGATAATAAGGCCTATCTCATAGGTATATCACAGTAAATATACAAAATAATGCATTAAAAGTTCTTAATACACAACTCCCAGAAACATAGAAAGCAGTCACTAAATGTTAATCTCTACTAAATAACTAATAGTTGTTATGTTGATAATTCATTAGAATTTGTTGTAACTTAAACTTGGTTTAGAGGTGGAGATGTGAGAAGAGGAGAAGTAGTAGAGCAACATAGAACTATGTGTGTGACATTTGACTCTGATTTGCATGAATTTTGCTTGCCTAGTAAATGTTTTTCTGGGGCTTTCTGTGTAAATGACTCTTTAAAATGTTACAATATTTGACATCTCAATTATATGACATGTCTAAAAAGAAGCAAAAAGGAATTGGGAACTAGGCACAACAGTGAGTTGATTTATTTAAAAGTTTGTAAACTGATAAGAACTATTAACAGTTGGCAAATGTTTTTGAAAATCCAGTATTGTGTGCCTGTACAAGTAAGTATACGTGTGTGCATCATGGTTGTTGGCACTGGAATAGAAACAAAGAAATATAACTGTTAATTATCAGTCTACAAAAATACTAATACATATACTTTTTGAATTGATGGAATAAGGCAGTAGTCCTTTTTTGACATGTAATTACACTTGTGTGGAAACAAAATCTTATAGGCATTGTTAAAATTTAAAAATTATTCATTTGTATTCACAAAAAGTGCTAATGAGAGTACAACTGAGACAAAAATGAAAACTATCTCTGTAAAGTCACTTTGATAAATGGACATTCTATGATCTTAAACAAGACCATATTATCGTCAGCAATGTAAAAAATTTATTTTTAGCAACTCAGGGTCTTGAGTACTCATTTTTCTAATCTATGAATTATTTTGGGGTGTGTGTGTGCTGGGGATTGAACTTAGGGTCACTGGACCACTGAGCCACATCCCCAGCCCTATTCTGTATTTTATTTAGAGACAGGGTCTCCCTGAGTTGCTTACCATCTCGATTTTGCTGAGGCTGGCTTTGAACTCGCAATCCTCCTGCTTCAGCCTTCCAAGCTGCTGGGATTACAGGCATGTGCCACTGAGTCTGGCTCTAATTTATGCATTCTTGTGGGAGGGAATTTACAACAGGTGTTTATAAAAATTCAAATCTCAGAGTGAGATTTATAAGTTCTAGAATTGCAACTACATTGTATGTGTTGGAAAGTCTTTGTGGCCTGAGTCACTGTAATGGTATCAGAGCTTTGTAAATTTTGAATGAGAGGTCCAAAAAGAGTAGAGTTTCTATTAGAATAGCATAAACTGGATTATTTTAAATCTTTTCTGGATTAATATGAAACTTGGAATTTCTATGGTTGCCATTCTTTTACTTATGGGCTTCTATTTAATAATTCTCTCTCTTAATTTCCCTCTCTTTTATTTGACTGATTAAAGATATAAAGTGAAACAACGCTTCAGCTAAAATCATGTTAGGGTACAAATCTAAAACCTGAGTTAAGTAATTACCATGCTTGGTGCAGAACAGCAACAACACATAAATAAATAAAATTGTCAATAAAATAAAATGCCAATCTAAAGAAACATCTTGAAAAGTGACTGGACTAGGGTTCTGGCTCAGTGGTAAAGCACTCACCTAGCATGTGTCATGCACTGGGTTCGATCCTCAGCATCACATAAAAGAATAAATAAATACAATAAAGATATTGTGTCCATCAACAACTAAAAATTAATATTTAAAAAAAAATAGTTTTAAAAAGTGACTGGGTGACAGTGAATTGGACCTCTACCAGACTCCAGCAGCTAAGTGCGTGCACAGATATGGAACCCTCACAGAGAAGGTACTGCTGGATTTCTCTATGGGGTTAAGTTGGAAACTTTTGGTCATCATGGTGCTCAAAGAAAGAATGATGTGATGTGAGCAAATGGTCCAAATTCTTTGAAACTCTATAATTAGAGTCAATGTTCTGTGAAATATACCTAATGGGCAAGCATGGTATCACCTGCTTTGGTTCCAATCATGTCTTTAAGTATAGTGGGGTCACTTTGAGAAAATGACTTAAATTATCTATAAAACCCCAGTTTAAGAATTCTGTTGCACCAGTTCTGATCCTTATATTAGTCAATGGTATTTGAAAGAAAATCATTAATTATGTTGGTGACACTTTCCAAGTAACCTTCAGTTCAGTTCCTGATGGAATATAGTATAGTATATAAATATTGTAACTATGAAATAAGTAGGCAGAAGGGATTTGTCCATTCTGGTAAACCCTCCTCCTAAGGGTATATAATCTATACACTTTGAACATCAACCAAGAGCCAAGCTGTGATCATATTTGTTGTACTTCTTTGGATTGGGGCAGTAGAGATAGGAACTATGTCACAATCTTACATTATCTCATATTAACAAAGGTTACTCATTGGATGTCTGTCAGATCCCTTATAGTAAAACTCATAACTCATTTAGCTATACCCTTTTCTTAGTCTTCTCTTGGGGAAAAATACTACATGGTGGCCCTATCATATGTATATTCTGTATAAATTCAAGCCATTGATTGTCACAAATAAAAAAAATACTTAACCAAAGACAAAATTGGTAGACTCTGGACAAATATAAAGGACAAGAATCTTTATCTCTTTACTAATCATGAAACTTTAGTCAAAAGAATCACTAGGGTATCTTTGGTGCTACTCTCAAATTTTCTGATATTCTGGAAAAAAAAAGTAATCATTCGTGTGAGTTTGATATGCATCATCAGAGATACAGATAATTTAGTTCTATTTACTGTGTCATATCTATAACTATTATATCTATCTATCTATAGCATTTCTATCAATATGCCATTGATTATGGACATATAAAGGTCATTGATTAAATGACCATGGAATGGCATGCCGAAATGAATAAATAGTATAATATTACCTTAGAATTTTCCTCTTTTAAAAGACTCATAGAAGTTTCTCCCAAGAAAAGTAAGAGCAGCATGTTGCTTTATAATTAGATATGACTATACCTAAGTGAGATCACAAAAACTTAGTGAACCATTACCTTTAAAGCCGTGTGGGGAAGGGGTTGATGGTAAGATGTGGTGGATGAGGAAGAGTTTCCATAGGAAAAATTCTTTATGGGATAGATTTAAACTTATGTTTATAATCTTTCTTAGGTGTACAAAATATAGAAAAACAAAAAAAATTGTATTACCCAATCTGGGAATCAACATTCAGAACAAAGGATAAGGTCTGAACATTGTTCTCTTGTTCAGTTTGCAAGACATTCATGGTCAAGAAAACTTTCCTTATTTCTAACTCTCTTCCATTCCTGAAAATAAGACGAAGATCTTAGGTGTTCAGAAGTCCTTCTGAAATTCAACCATGATCATTTTTTTAATGCACAGTATGCTTCTGAAATTACACAGGCTAATGAGAATGTTTAGGTAGAAAATCCGTAAGCAGTACTTTTATTTAAATTAGTTGAATTATATTAAGTGTTAATTATATTATTCATGAAATAAGATTAAATCATGTGCTTGTACCACGTGGCAAAACTGTGAAGTTTTATCAATTATTGTTTCCTGGTTTTTGCTATAGAAAGTGCCTGTTGTTGGATGCTTCTACATAAAAAATCAAACGCTTCCCAAAGGAGAAAGTCATTATGCTTATTCTAAGGATGTGATACCATCACATTATTTGTAATAGAATGAGGAAGATGAAAACACATCTTACTCATCACAATATTTGTAATAGAATGTGCTTTGGAGTCAGACATTCAGGATTCAAATCAGGACTCAGCCAATGAGTGAATTTGGGCAAGTATTTTCCTGTGCTAAGCCTTATTTCCCTCATGGAACTGTGAAGTTAAATGTGAGGAGGTCTTTAAAGAGGTTAACCAGGTCCAGGCTGTGGTGCATAATAAGTTATTGTTGGCCAACATCTCCCTCTTGTTCCTCTTTTTCTGCCTCTTCCTCCTCATTGTAAATGAACATAAAAAATAGCAAGGAAAAACCCTGAATATTTAATTTAAAATTATGCATGTCCTTTATTTCTTACATGTTTTGAATTAGGTTATTCATAATGCACAAATAATTTTAACTTTATATAACTGTATTATGATATTTTTTTAGTTGTCTAAGTGCTTATGATTTTATTAAAATCTATATTTTGATAAAGCAATGTGGACATTAGCTCTCTAAACCCCATTTCTAATCATTGGAGGGACCCTCAACAACATTGTTACCTTATTTTCTCTTTCATCTTTTTCTATGTAGGACCAACAGTCAAGTTGAAGCACTCCCCTGATAGTCCTGAGGAGGTCACTTAGTTAGAAATGCTGAAGATTTACAAACAGCTTGAATAGAACACTTCTGAAGTTTTAGGTTTGTCTCTGCTCAGTCAGGTTCAAAAACAAGTTTTAGTTTTCATCAATTAACTTTGCAGAGCAAGAAGCTTATTAATAATGCGAAGGACTAATGAATTTCACTGAAAATTAATGATCACACTAGCAGTGAAATAGTATTCAGACTGTTTCATCTCCCTCATTTAAAGGAGAATTCATGAGAGGAAAGACAGTCTGTGGATTCATGGATGGATTATGATAAATAAAGAAATTTGAGACCTATGGGCCAAACTTTGCATTTTCCCTTTATGCTATTATTTTACTCCATCACATCAGATAAAGATGCATATTGAGTTCTGTTTGATGAGAAAGAGTGAAAGAAGAATAAGCTGCTATTCACTGGTCCAGCTATGAACTGAACTAAAGACATCATTTCAGGTAATCTAACAGTGATATGCAATTATAAATAAGTAGATCATTACTCTTTTCCCAGAAACTAACAAACAAAACAAAATAAAGAAGAAATTATGAATTGATCCTACAGAGAGATATTGTAGTATGAGCAGAACACCTGGAATGAGATTACAAATAGAGTTGTATTTTGAAAGGGAATCTGACTCCAGGAAGGCAGTATAGACTAGCTGTATTTAGGCAGTACCAGTGAGAGGCAGTGTTGCCTCATACACAAAAGCATGTTCTTTAGAGCCAAACTGACAGGTTTTTTTTCCTGTTTGGCCTTAGATGCAACAAGTTACTTTACCTTTCAAAGCCCTTTTTTTTTTTCTCCTTGTTTGTATAATAGAGTTAGAAAAATACTACTTACTACATACAGTTATTGTGACGATTAAATGAGAACATGCATGTTAAATGTTTAGCACAATTTTGGCACAGATAGGACCAGTAGTAATAAATGAGAACTTCAAATATCATTCCCGGAGCTGGTCAAGGATTGTCTAAGAGAGATGATGAAATTGGGACATATAAGTGCTCTGCTTATATTAATTTATGCCATAACATTTATTTTAATTCTTAATTTCCTTGACTTGTTTGTCCAACAGCAGCATATTGTGATACAATTTATAGTGTAAATGAAAAATGAGACTCTTATATGTATATGGAATTTGCTCCTTAAAAATAAAGTAACTGGTTAAGGAAATGGTAGTTTGGTAAATGGCTCACATTTTTGAAAGTTAGCTGAACATCACCTTGTGACATTCTGTGAGCAGATACAGTGTTTGTGTAAAAAAAAGTGTGGGTGATAAACTACAGTAAGAGAAATATAAATTATATGTTTGGTTGTGAATCAGTGTAGCTATTCAAACAACAAATTGACTTGTGGATGAATAAAGTATAGGTTCATATCTTGTAATAACATTTTATATTTTTTAAGGAAAAATTACTGTGGATAGAGCTTCCAAAGTTTGTATGTGCCTAGAATACATTTCTTTTCTATGTATGGTGGCTATATGGTTTTGTTCTTTCCATCTTCTTGCACTTTCTCTTCAGTAATACAGCACTGAAACATAGACCCTTTTGTCTACTATTTCCCCTCCCCTCTTTGTTTTCTCAGTGCCTTAAGCACCTGCAATGTAGGGTCATTAACCCTTTGGCTTTTGTAGAAATGAGAATATAATCTTTTCCAATGCATATTAAAATTTATTTTCTGCAACTATTGTAAGAATTTCAGTAAAGGTCATTATTATCCCACATGTTCTGTAAATATTGAGTACTCATTGTAGAACATACTCAGTATTCAGTGTTTGAGTGACTAAATTTTGATAAATATGGAATAAAACACAGAATCAAAAGACACAGTTGACAATGATAAGATCAGTATTTTTTAGGCATATAAATACAGTGATGTGGAAAATAGTTTAATGATATAAAAGCCAATGTGAACTGTATCTTTGAAAATACATGTCTGTTTTGTTTTGTTTTGTTTTTGGTACCAGGGATAGAACCCAGGGACACTTAACCACTGAGTCACATCCTCAGCCCTTTTTATTTTGAGATAGGGTCTCACTAAGTTGCTTAGGGCCTCCCTAAGTTGCTGAGGCTACTTTGAACTTATGATCCTCCTGCGTCAGCCTCCCGAGTTGCAGGTATTATAGGTGTATGCCACTATGCACAGCTACTTGTCTGTTTTTAACACTTTTTTGAATTTTCATTTTTTGCCCTTAAACAGATATCAACTGTAAATTAGTTGATGATATCATTTAAATGCCTTGACCTTTTGACATTATGAGACTGTAAGATATTAAGGAATAAGTGTTACTCCATAAAATTAATTTACTAAAATATTTGCATCAATTTCTTTAGTTATTAATTCAATTTAGTAATTTAGAAAAAAAATACAAAAAGCCTAAATCAGTCATTTCTTCCAAAGTGAATATGAGGCCTTTTAAATATTTTCTGTACTCAAAATATCTAGTATTATTTATGTCAATCATAAGTGATATGTGCCTTTTGGAAGGTTGTTGCTTTGCCTATGATAGGTTAGTGGCCTTGATTCCACCCAAAAGAAAACCTCCACCCATTCCTGGAGTCCCTGCTTTGAATAAGTAGGGAAACACTGCCTCACCTCTGGTTCCTTGGGACTTAGATCCCAATGGTTTCAGGACTGTGGAAATGGCATATTGTCTCTTGATACAAAGACTGACTGATTCAGTGGGCCTTTTCAATGAAAATGTGCAAAAATTCAGGATGGTTACCCTCCTTCCCTGAGTAGCATTGCTGATAATTTGTGGGATGCCTCATCTGGAAGTCAGGCTTGACAGGACAAATTTTAGAACATGTTTTTTCAGGATTTTCATTCATTCCCAAGACCATACATTGCTTCTGAATGTCCAAACATCCCCTAGAAAAGCTCTTAGAATAATGTAAATAAATGTACTGGTATCTTGACTTTATTATCTTACAAATTTACTAGTTTTACTTTACAGATTTACTTGTATTTTTGAGTGGTTAAGTGTATCATATTTTCCCCAAAACAGACTAACCAGGAAGGAGATGCCAAAGAAGTTGCTTCTATGCTGACACTTTATCCATTGTTGGTTCTTCAAGTGACTTTGAAGACTTTGTTCATAAATTTTCAGCAACCTGGAAAATCCCTCAGTATTATCCCATTATATCCAATTTTTGAGACCTTTGCCAAGTATCTGTTTATAAAAATGCTAATGCTGTCAGACAAACATATGGAAGAGTAGGTAGAACAGCCTGCATTCTTTTCCTCTAATAATTTATTCTGGTTGTTGGGTTTTTTTTCTTTTTGACTTGGGCATAGCATTAGCTATGATTTAAATTAAGAAATGAAAATTTTAGTTTGCAAAAAATCCATCTGGGAATATTGTGGTGTGGGGCGAAGAACATAGGACTTAGAAAGATAAGGAGTAGTGTGAGAATTCAGGAAGAAGGGAAGGGATATTTATTAATGATTGCTGAAATGTCACTTACAATGATCAGTGCTGTACACATTCTATCTCCTCTTTTCCGGAGTCAGAATGTCTTGGTTCCTCTAAATGTTGGCAAGTCCCTAATCTCACAGAATCTCATTCTCTAATTTGAAGGCACGGATAATCATCACATACCTATCCTACCTCACCAGGTTGTTTTAAGGAACAAATGGTACTGTTGGGAAAAGCTTTGTAAACAGTAGAGCTCCAAGTAAATATTCTCTTTGTTATTTTTTTTATTCTTAATTTCCTCAAAGTTTTTGAGTTCATTAATTACTGTTATGTTAAGCAAAACTTGGAGAAACACATTTAAAAGCAGAGAGAAATTTGCCAAAAAGAAAAAAAAAAATAGGCCTTTGAAATTAAGGAGATGCCATTGCCTACAAAGGCTCTCACTTTAACTCAGGAAATGAAAATGGCAGGGTTGAGGGTCGGGGTAGAAGAAGGAAGTGTCCTGGGAATATACTCGTTGCTTTCCAGCGAGGTATGCAAGCAAAGCATTGGTTGTAAGAATGGGCACCGAATATGAAGAAGGTGCATGCTAAATTCCTTAAAATACAGTGAAACCAAGGAAAAAAAGAATGTGGAGCATCTCTTTAGAGTTCTAAGAGAAACTCACAGCTTAGAGTAGATGATCAATTGCTGAATCTCTCTAGTTGAAGGATAGCAGTACTACTATTAGGATGTTTTAAAAACAGGGCAAAGCTCTAATGTTTATGACTCATCATAGAATATAGTGGACTAGATACAAAAGATAAATTAAGGGTTTAAAATATTTGTATGATATATTCTTAACAAATTCTTGCTTCTTCTGTTATTAAATTTTGGTTTTTGCTTCTAGAATACTTGATGTTTTTTTGAACATTTCTTTTTTGCCCCATATTCTGAGTCTTTCTTCTAAATTATTATTTTTGAAAGACAGAGGAGGCAGACTTTTAATTTACTGGTGGAGGAAGCACTCTAAGGAGTTCTATTCTTGGCCTCTCTAGTAAATGGCTGTGTAAATTCAAAATATAATGTATATTATATCTCATTATAAAGATATAAAAGATATAAAGAATAAAGATATTCTTTACCTATCACATGAGCTTGTTAGACTAATTACTGAAGGTCACTTTCAATGAAAAAAATCACATTATTCTATGAAAGCATTTACCCATCTTTCATTCCCTTGTGCCAAAGCTGTGTCATGTATTTTATTCATGGTTACTTTAAAAAAAAAAATAGCCCTCCCTTATGGCCTTAAAATGAGTGAACATCATAGCAAACTTGTACAAACTTGACAGCTATGCAAATATTGTAGATGACCTGGTATTTTGCTGTTCTTCCAAAGAATTGAGAGCATTAAGTCTTCTTTGCTAATCTTGTATTTATTGACCTCTAAGAAGCATCTTTTCAGGTCTTTCTCCCCTCTCATCAAGTTAAACATTTTGGTTTCTCCCTGTTATTTTTTTCCCTTCCTCTGGCACCACCTAATATCTTTATACTAAAATTTGACTTCCTCGGACATTGTGGCCAAAGGAATAACTGCCCTAATATTCTTCTAGTGACTTCCTGGATGTCACTTTACCACGAGGGATTGGGAAGAATTCCTTGAGTTCTGAATAGGAACTATGTTCTGTTGTTACATAGTGAAGGTTTCCTAAGATCTTGTCGTAGCCAATATCAGAGAGTATTGACAACATTGATAAGATACATGGATGTTTGGCCTATTGTTAGCTACTTCATTTAGTTTCATGTACCAAAGAGCAATACATGAGTAGCTTACACTTGTAACCATGTCTGCATGGAATGTTTTAGTGGACTGCAAACATGTCCAGTGTTTCTCCAGATTGGCTGGAGCCACACATTTGTAAATTATTCTTGGGGAGCATCCTTACTAAGGCTGGGAGTTGTGACTCAGTTTTTAGTGTGCCATAAGCTTCCTTTTAATGATCTCCTTCTGAATCACCAACCTCATGTACTGCCATCAGGGGCTGCTAATTAGGTAACAGCATTAAAATTTTGTTGTTGTTGTTGTTAACTCAAGTTACAGACCTTTCTGTTCAACTAAGTTTTCAATAAGTATAATATCATGTTACATAGGAATTTTACACTTGGAAAAAATCAGAGTAGGGGAAAAAAATGCAACATTAAACCCTTTTTGTGGAAAAAGCAATTATTAAGAAAAGAACAAAGAAACAGTAAAATGCACATAGTGAATCATAAGTTAATTGCCTTTTTCATAGATCCTTAAATTGCTAGCCTAGAAAGCTGGTTACACTACTTATTAAACTGTTAACAACCACTACCATCACCAAAGGAAAAATTCCACCTACTCATCAGCATTCTACCTCAGCATGTTGCCTGTGACAAGCGACACCCTGAAAAGATGGTTCTTTGAAGCTCCACTTGACAGAAAGCTATTATTTCTTGTATTCCTACACGACTGGGCATGGTTAAGTCTTCCAAACATGCCTGTGTGTCCATGCTCTGGCAAGGCTTACCAAGTCACCAAACTCACTGGCACACACCAGATGACAACACAAGGGGGTTGGAGTGACAAGTGTTTCTCAGACTCAAGAGCACACATTACTGACTTTTAAAATCCACAAAATATTTACCTGAGCTCTACTAAGGTTAAAGAGCCAATCCACTGTACTTAGCTTTCATTGATTGCAATTTAGAAATATGCTGGGTAAAATTTAAGAACGTATGTGTTTAGTGTGAAAAGTTTCCCCATAAAAGGTCTAGGAAAAACTGAAATCAATGCTGCAATGTTACATTATACAGGAGTTTGAAATTGGGAGGTAGAATGTCTACTTCAACCTTTCCTCTTGGTTAGGAACTTAACAGCTACCTCAAAATAACAGATCTGATCTGTTTCAAAAGCAGCACTTCTAATGAATAGCAGAAAAGCAAATAAAAACACCTTTTCTTTGTCATAAATCATTTTGTTTTTTGTATAGATTGCATGTGGTGTTTGAGGCATAGCGAGCAAGCCTGCCAATATTGCAAGCTAATGCTTCAGCACCTTTCATTTTTCACTCTGAGCAGGAACCCTCTTCTTAAACTTGTTCATTTTACAGAGGGAAAATCGAAGCCTCTGGCAGATTGTCAGAGCTGTTTTATTGTCATCATTTACAAAGGTCGCTGGAATTAATTGACTTCTTACATTACATATTGTAAACTGACTCATTTTTTTGACACATTTATGGGAAAGTGGCAGGATCTAAGTGACTGGTTATTGTCTTTTGGTTTTGGCATATGTTATAAACTAGAAACCAATAATAACTGTGAAATCACAATTTGGAAACATACACACACACACACACACACACACTTTCAAAGAAGCAGATTCCATTAACTGTTTGTTTAGTTGAACTAGAGGAAGAGAGGAGAGTTCCAGAAGATGAAATGTAAATACTGGGTTTGTTTTAATGTCTGTGCAGGACCCATTAATGGGGGTAGTAAATGTTTCCATGAACATCCTCAATTGGTATTGTCTGTTTGAAAGCATATTCTAAGTAGCTGACTCCTTTTACAAGATAGGAAGTAAAAATTAGCCCATGTTGTATTCCATGAATCATCATCACCACTTGGATGCTCATAGAGTTTACTGAGAGTAATTCTGTCTCAAAGGCATTGCTTCTGAAACTAAAGATGAGAAATTTAGGATATGAATAATTATAGTACCAGGGCACACTCTTTTATGGGTAGATATTTTGATTCTTTACTTCTTCCTTTTTTATTCTTCTCATTGTTCTCTTCTTACTAAATCAGGAAGGTTCTACTCATATGCATAGCCTGCTTTCAATAAAATTAGATGCACGGAAACAAGGACATACTGTTGAAAATGAATAAATTAGAGCTGAATTAAGCCATCCGACTCAATAACAGCAAAGGGAATATTGCAGTTAGTTAGAAAAAACAATCTTCTTAAATAGGAAATGTGCTTTAAAGCCATCCTGCTGTGATCCTGTTAATTACCAAAGAAGATTAGAACTCTTCTGGTTCGTGGGATCCTTTTACCTAGTGTGTGGCAGTTCCAGCTGCATTAGCAATCAGACATTTGCACTGTCCCTTCAGACCAGTGAGGGGATGTTATTAAAGGGAAGTCATTTACTCTAGTCTGTAAGATGTAGCCTGGCAGAAATTCAATAAATGTTTGTGATATGCTCATTCCGCTACTCTGGTTAGTGGGTTTTGGTCTTAACATACATATTATAGCATTCTCCTTAATCTCCATCCATGGGGCAAAAAGAACAAAAATGCCCCACTTAGGGGGTTGGAAAACACACAAAGATGTAGATCTGCTTTTCATTACAAATAATGGGAAGAAAAAGGAAAATCCTACCCCCCACCCTCTACAACCTGTGTTTCTCTCTCTCCTGTCCCTGGTTCTCTGTTTGTCTCCTGCGTCTTTCTCCACTTCTCTCTTCCTCTCCTTCTCTCTTATCTCTTCTAGTCCCCTTCTCTTCTGTCTCCCTCCTCCTCCTCCTCCCCCAACACTGCTTTTTCTCTCCCACTCACATCCTCTGATGGGCATTCAAGCTAGTAAAATGCATGTTGGAGAATCCCACAAGCACAGATAGGCATATACAGAGCTAGGGGGGTTTTGCATGTGAATTTCTCCTCAAAAGTGAAGAGAAAATGCTCTCAGAATTCAGACAACAAGAAAACATCAAAGGAGAATTTAGACATAAAAATAAGAGCATCAATGAAACAAGAAATACAGCACATTTAAATAGATATGTATATTTTAAACCTACCTTGCCAAAGCAGTTTCAGTGCTAGACCACATCCAGTGTCCCTGTGTGCTGAATTCCTTAGTTCCTTGATTCAGATTATCACATGGTTGTCTTCTTTCTCATATAAATCAGTGCATATGTGTGTGTGTGATAAAGTATACACAAATATGTACCAAAGGTATGCACACATGCAAGCAATCTTATCTCTGTATTCTAAAATATAAAGGAAAGCAGGAGGCTGCAGCTCAGATTCCTTCTCTTGCCTGTAACTCTCTTGGTCGGCAGCTGAGGCTCTCAATCCAGTGTAGGGAGATCCTGTGAGCTGGCGTTATTTCTCCTTGTTTCCATGGTGGTTAGTGGTGCATCGTTCACCCGATCAGTTGTCACACTGACATGGTGCTGCCTGCTCAGCGGTCATTAATAACTGAACACCCTCCACTCCCCAGAGAGGAGCCAATCGCTTCAGACTGCCAAGATGTAGCACTCGCAGCTGCTCCAGTCTGGTTGGCTGAAGCAACCTGTCTGTTCTATGACACTGCTGCTTAGGGTACAAATAAATGAAACAGGCTTGCATATTTTCCTAGGAATCATTTTCTTTCTTTTTTTCCTTCAGGGAATATAAAAATTTCTTTTCTTTCTTCCTCTCCCCACCTTTTTTTTTTTTTTTGACAAATTTTCCCATTTTGTGTTATCACTCATTCAGAGAAGCTGTGTGTTCACTCTGAAGATAGGGAGGACATTCTAATAAGGATTTCCCAAATATTAAAAACACCTGCTAAAGACTCAAGCATCTGACTCCCTCTCTGTCCCTGAAACTGTCTGGAGTGGTGTTTGGTTCTTTATAGTTCCTACTCAATTTAGATTGTATGCTTACTGTCCAATAGCATATTTTTTCCTTTCTTTTCTTTCTTCTTTTTTTTTTTAAAGCAATGACATTTCATATCTGGAATGACCAGATTTTAAAAATGAAGCATATATTTGCTTCTCTATAATTAAATACATTGGCATGGAAGGGGATAATTTTTGAAGATATGTTTTCAGTTATATCCCCTCACTTTTCCTTGTGTGATGTAATAAATCTGCCATACACATTTGAATTGGTGCCTGTGCAATGCTATTTGTGTGTGTGTGTGTGTTTAGGATCCATGATTTTACTACTCCGGTAGGCATATTTCTCTATAATAAATTAAATCCTCAGAAATGATTTTTCCTTATTTGTGGGCCTGATATCTTTAAATGGATATTTATCAGGAATGTATCCAATATGAAACACACACACACACAAACATGTGTTTTGGATGTATCAGGAATTTGGAAAAGTTCAGAATTTGGATGTATTCAGAAAAGCATAACAGTGTGTATGTTTCAAAGAACATCTATGAAAAAATGGACAGAAATTTTAAAAACATGTTTTACAGCCTTTATTAGTATACTAGAGAAATGTTGAAAAGATGGAGCATGAGGATTAATTTGTCAACAGGTCAAAAGCAGGCTAGATTCGTGACTTCAGCCCTAGTTTTGAGAGACTACCCTCTAGTGGAGTTAAAAGAAAAGACACTATACAATTTTCTTGGCTGAGCAGGTATGGGAGGGGGGAGGCGGGGAGTAGTGGAACTTCATATCTAATTGTTCTTAAGATGTTTCTTGAAATGACATAAACCAATAGTTTGATTATAATAGCATTATAATCATAATGCTAGAAAAATTTTGAATTACTAGACTTTGTTTTAATCACTAATATTTTCACTTTGTAAAAAGTTCACAAATGCTTTACTATTTTTTTTATAAAAATTTCATTTTGGTTCCTAACCTTTTGAATAAAAGTTAAAAATGGCTTCTTGCTTAATTTATTGACACTTATTTTACAATTTTATTTTAACGTTTTATTCTTTAGTGTTTACTCATAATATGAATAGTTCTTAGATATTAGGGTTTATAGTTGAGGGTTGGGGATGTTGTGTTGGAGTATAGTTACATATAATTTTTTTTTTTGTACTGGGGATTGAACTCAGGGTGACTTGACCACTGAGCCACATCTCCAGCCCTATTTTGTGTTTTATGTAGAGACAGGGTCTCACTGAGTTGCTTAGTGCCTCGCCGTTGCTAAGGCTGGCTTTGAACTCACGATTCTCCTGTCTCAGCCTCCCAAAGTGCTGGGATTCCAGGCTTGAGCCACTGCGCCCGGCTTAGTTACATATAATTTAATATACTTATAATACTGATACTAATCATCCTTCTTACCCCCAATTTTACTCTATCAAGCTGTGTTTTTGTATATTCTAAATCAACCTTTGAAAGGTTTATTTCAAAATAGGGAAAATTTATATTAAAATTTTGACAACTGTTTGAAAAATAAACTTTTGTATCATGATTCCTAACACTTTTCATTTTGGTTTATTTTTATTGACTGTATAATTGTAAATTCAGAAATAAAACCAGTTATAAGGAACTGCCATGATGAAGGTAAGTTGTAATGGTCAAACAGATCATGTTTGAATTATTTTCTTAGTTTTTAAATGAACCAACAATCCCTTTAAAAAATATTTTTAGTATCATTCAGAAATCAAAGAAATATCTTTTAAGTTTTAAGTTAGTTAGGACTGAGTCCTATTGTTAAAGGCTTCCTTTTATTATTTCATTAGAAGTTGATATAACTAAACGATACTATGTTTTGTAGGGCAGGAGATGAAATTGTCTTTTTAATGTAGGCATATGATAAATTCAAAAGATCACATGTTCATTTTGGTAAATTTAGTACTATGGAACATTAGAAATAGGATTACACTGTCGGGGAGAAAATGACTCTTTCTTTGAATGGAAAGAATGAGATTTCTGTTCTTCGGCTATAGTTTCCATCTTGGTTCAAGAACATCAGGGGCTTAGTGGAATCAGAGGGTGTTTGGGGGCTTTTTCACTCATCAAGGTCAGTCATCCACTGGAAATACAAAAGATTTCCCAAAAGATAGGTGAAATAGTTATTTAGGTGTCACATCTATAATTAAGTGCCATATGAAGTTATTTTCTTTGATGGGGTAATGACTTCAGGACTTTTGAGTTAATGCAATTGTGAATGATCATCAAATGAGAACTATGGAATCTCAGAACTCTCCTGTTTTTCTAGAAGATCAAGAGATTTGTTTAAGTGTACATAAATGACAGAAGAGAGCCAGGAACACAGCTCCTCGGGTCTTCTAATGTCCCTCTACCAAAATACCCTATCATCCAGCAGATAACTAGCAGATCTTTGAATTTTAACTTTCTTCTTTTTTTTATTCCCTTATTTTTTTCTGTCTTTCTCAAGTTTATTTCTTTATAGTCCACTAAAACATCAGAGAAATTTCACCTTGCAAATTTATTTTATTACATGGGTATACATGTTAGCTACATTGTAGTAAATGTCTGCAGGGATTCCCAAATGAAAAGTTAGTCTTAATGAAATAATTTAAAAACATAATGAATAGTTGATTCTTAAATTACGTTGAAAGAGTTCTGCCTTTGTCATCAAATAAGAAATGATTAGGATACAATAAATATTCATTGATTTGTGGTCAAAGTTATTAATTTGTGACAGGTTTATTGCTGTTTCATCCTGGGCTTTATATGTCTGTGTTCCTTTGTTAGTTCAGGAAATGGGTAGATTGCAGACAGATTGAGTTTGAATCCTTACCTGAGCATCATGTTTAGTATCATGTCTGTTAAGTATCTTTTGTGCATCTCAGTTTAAGTAGCACCTTGCATTTCATTTTCCTTCTAGGATTGTTATGAGGATAAAAGTAGTTAATATACAGAGCTTAGAAAATGCACGAAACAGTAAGAATGAATGGATATTGGACATCAGTTTTTGTCAATGGAAGGAAGCTTGGCTCTGGCAGCTTCCCAAGTAGCAGACTCTACAGATATGTGACATTACACCCAACTACCTACTGTACCTTTTTTTTAATATTTAGTTTTGTAGTTGTAGGTGGACACAATATCTTTATTCTATTTTATTTTTTTATGTAGTGCTGAGGATTGAACCCAGTGCTTCACATGTGCTACCACTGAGCCATAACGCCTGCTGTACTTTAAAAAAAATTAAACAGAAAACAATATTCATTTATAAAATAAACAAATGCTTGATTGATGTTTGTGCCAATCAATTTGATATAGTCAGCAACAAGGGATGCCAAAAATAAAATACTATTTTTAAAAAGGAATGAATGTGATGCACAAGACTATATGGATGCTTTTATATAGTTATGGTTATTCAGTATTGACAACAATTTTTATTATCATCTTGATTATTGTCAGAAGCATTAGCTCCTCCTTCTCCTCCTTTACCTCTACTTTTGTTTTAGTTTCCCTTTTGTTTGGAATGTCCTTTGTGTCTTCTCTGAGTTCTTGCTTTTATATGTCTACTTGTTCTGACCCTCTAACAAGATATGATTTTCATTTGACCCACAGTAGCATTCTTTATTTCTCTTATAACCCATCGTTTTTTTATCTCATAATTTTTTTCTATAATATTGCCTCCTCTTTAGTTTGTAAGATTCTTCTACAGGGAGATGTATATCTTCCTATGTCTTTAAATTCCATAGTGCATTCTAACATGGGAAAAACAGCATTTGCTGAACCCTAGTATATGTCTGTGTGTATTTTAAAAGTTATTTAATCTTCACAACATCTTTCATCAGATTTGTATTTTTATCCCCTTTTGCCAGTGCAGAAATATTGGATGAAAGAAGTTAGGTTACTTGCCCAGTGTCCCAAAACTATTAAATAATGGGGATAAAATATAAACCCAGTTCTGTCTCCGTACAGAGCCAAGACTCCTTCTACTATACAAGGCTCTCAGTAATCGTTTGTAAAATAAATAAATGCTTGAGGGATGTTTGTGCCAACCAATTTGATGTAGTCAGCAACAAGGGATGCCAAAAATAAAATACTATTTTTAAAAAGGAATGAATTTGATGCATGAGACAGTGGATGCTTTTATACAGTTATGGTTGTTCAGTGTTGATGACAGAATTTTTATTGCTGTCACAATTTGAGAAATAGAGCTTGGAAGAAATGCAGTACCCAGTCGGAAAGATGAGTTGATATGCGCAGAAAGCTAAATAAATATGAATGAGCCACTGATGATGAGGGACCGTGTTGTGCTCGGAAGGGCTTCAGTGACTCTGTTCTTTCTGATAGCTAATTAGCTCTCAATTAAGATGGAAATACTATTTAAGGGAATAACATTGATTGTTAGAATGTTGAACTAGATCAAGTTCACATTTTCTTTTTCAAAGGAGTTTTGGGCACTAGAATTGGGAAAAAATGAGATTGTTATATAACTACAGTTTTGTTTGGTTTGACACCAGGGACTGAATTCAGGGTCACTTAACCACTGATCCACATGCCCAGCCCTTTTTTGTATTTTATTTAGGGACAAGGTCTCGCTGAATTGCTCAGGACCTCACTAAATTGCTGAGCCTGGCTTTGAACTTGCAATCCTCCTGCCTCAGCTTCCCAAGCTGCTAGGATTATAGGGTTGTACTGCTCAGCTATAGATCTTATTTTTAATGAAGGATATGACTCCATTTGAAGAACACATGTACTTTTACCACTCAAGGAAGTTCACAACCAAGAACAAGAAAGAGAAATCCAGGGGACAGATCTGTTTCTCTGTCTTTTCCTCAGATTCTTTTCTTCCTCCCATTCTTTGTCTTTATGTCTTTATGTTACTCATCTTATCTTCTCTCTGTGCCTGTCTTCATTATTTTCAGAGGACTGACATTTTCTCTAGATGTATTGGAAACAACAGTGGCAATAAAGATGAGACTTCTGTTAAGATTACTGTGAAGTGCAGGATAGAAAATTTATGTTTTCTATATATACATATTTTTTAAAAAATACAGCAGGTTGTATTTTTTACATATTTGTCACATATTTGTAGAGTCAGCTACTTGGGAGGTTGAGGTGTAGGGATCAGTTGAACCAAGGAGTTTAGGGCTAACCTGGACCATACAGTGCAACCCTGTGTCTTAAGGGGGAAAAAAAGTACAGCAGGTTGATGAATAGCTGAATATCCAGATAGATAACTGGATAAGGTGCTCAGAAATAACTAAGAAGAAATACATGAAAAAACATAAATATACCCAACTATTGGCATTTGTTTTCTTTGATGGGATAATGGGCACCTTTCCTTTGATCTAACTTTTCAAAAGTTTCTATAATCAATATGTATTGTTTTTAACATCAGAAATAATAGGTGTTATTAGAAAAGATACAGATTCTTTTGTGGTTCCCTTTTGCTTTATAATTGGAGTTATTTTGTAAAATATCTAAACTTCTTTACATCACTCATTTCTATCTATGTTGTAATATTTAAAATAGTAATAACAACAAAAACAACAATATTAGTGGACAACTTTTTTGATCACTCATCTTTTGCAAAAAGAGTTTTTCAGGAATTGTGCCATTTATTCCTCCATATTAGAATGCCAGGTAACTATTAGCCTGATTATTTGGCTGGGTGTGTATTCACATAATTGCTCACTGGTATAGTCTGTAATAAAACCAGAGTTGTTCCAACTCCAAGCCGACAGAGATAATTTGCCACACTAACTCTGAGATGTTCCCCATATTGCTGTCCAGTCTTCTACCTCTTACTCCCAACACATCCTGTTTCTCAGCAACCTTAATCGTCTCATTTCCTGAACATATGTTGCACCTTTCAATCTTAGATGTTTATTTCTTTTGCAAACATACTTGTTCTACAAAGCTTTGTTTAAAAATTCCATCCTGTAAGAAGCACTTCATCTCAATTAAAATGTTTTCCTTATTTTCTCACATGTTAATTTACTTTTTATTATCATGTAAATCCTGTTTTAACATGTATTTCAGTTTATGGGTTACCTGTGCCTAGGTTGTAAACAGCTTGAAGGCAGGAAATATGTCTTATGTGCTTTATATTTCCAACAATACACTTCACATATTAGAAGGGAAGTTGAGTGACTAAGGCAGTAACTGACTATTGCCTTTTGTGTGCTTATTTTTATTTTATTTTACTTTATTTTTTTGTACTGGGGATTGAACTCAGGGTGACTTGACCACTGAGCCACATCCCCAGCCCTTTTTTGTGTTTTATGTAGAGGCAGGGTCTCACTGAGTTGCTTAGTGCCTTGCTGTTGCTGAGGCTGGCTTTGAACTCGCGATTCTCCTGTCTCAGCCTCCCTAAGTGCTGGGATTACAGGCTTGCGCCACTGCGCCTGGCTTTGTGTGTTTATTTTGTTTCAAGGATTTGAATATAAATCAGAGGTCATTTACTTAACAGAAAGCCTAAATTAAGAGAGTACCCTCAAAGAGATAGATTTTGTCAGATTGGTGAGTTCAATTATACATAAGGTTTTATATAACAGAGCTGCTCATTATGAGGAATAGAGTATATCTCTTGACCTGACCTTTGCTTTGCTGATCACTTCTTCTTTTTCATCTGCTTTCATTATTACTTATTAAATACCAACTGGACTCATATAATTTTACAAAGAATCGTCTAAGTTGTTGGCAAAAAATAAGCTCTAAAGACCAAGATGGCATGCAATTTCATACAAATTCTAGGCAAAAGTTAAGAACCAAGATGGCCTAAGGTAACACTTTGCGCCTGATGCACTATTCTCACCTCAAGTCAGTACTTTTTCTTAGCTTTGACACAGGTTCTTTTGTAAATGTAGGATAATGATAATTGTTTGTACCCAAGTTAGGGACTGAAGCAGTGATTTCTGAGAAAGAAAAAGCAAACTATTTTGTCAGGAAAAAAAAAATAGGCATCTACTTATATTGCACTATCTAGATAGAAGTTAAAGAATCCTTTGAATTTTCATGAATATCCTGTGTCACTTTTACTTGACTTTTACTGGATGGGAGAAGAAAAGTTATCATTTTGTTATCATTCTCATCTGATTCTCTTTTTTCATTGATGGAGGGTATAGGAAGCCCACAGCTACAGTTCTCTTTCTAATCTTTTAGTGATCATTCATACAATTATTCTTTTTAGTGTAGGGAAGATGTTTTCAAGAATGAAAGGCACTTACTATAGCTAGTAGGATGACAAAGTAGACAGAAGATTCCTATACCTACTATCTACATGCGCACCACTGTAGAATTTTTAGCCTTAAATCTTAAAATTATCTTTAATTCTATCTTACAGTCCTAATATATTCTACCAGGACTACAAGAATCCTCCCAATTCTTTTCACTTTTTCTATTACTAAGTTACAAGATTTTACATCCTTTCAGCCATTTTCTAGTGTGTTCTTTCATTTCTTTTCTTAACTAAAAACTAATTTCAGGACCTGTTATTTCTCTAAGACTTTTGCTTGGAGATCATTGATTTTCTCAACTCTTAGGACTGGGTGTAATGTATGTATACATGTGCATATGTGGTTCATGGGCATCATATTCTTGCAGTTCCAATGGTTTCCTGATACCAATTGCAAATTCATAAATTATTTTACTTTTCTATATGATAAATAGCACTCTTTACCTTTCTACTTTTCTACTACCTACTTACTCCTCACTGTATTTGAGACATGATATCTGGTGAACAATATTCTTTTCCACCTCAACTATTACTAAAATCTTGGGAGATTTCAACTTTTAAGAATAAAAGCAGTCAACAATTACCAATCTTCTCAAATGAAAATTCAGTTTCACTTTATTTCAGAGACTCATTTCCAGGCATATTCCCTTGGTCTTATTGTAACTGGAATTATTCTACCTCTGAAATCTTGAACTTCAGTATTCTGCTTTGATCATAACCCCCTATTCTTCTTGTCAATTTAAAACCCTCCCCCCATTTGCTTTTTTTTAATTTTATTAAAAAAATTTTTTTTAGTTGTTGATGGATCTTTATTTTTTTCACTTATTATTTATATGTGGTGCTGAGGATCAAACCTAGTGCCTCACACATGCTAGGCAAGCGCTCTACCACTGAGCTACGGCCCCAGCCCCCCCATTTGCTTTTTTGACACCACAAGTACCTCAGCTCTATTGAGGCCAGTTCTTTCTTGGTCATCCTCATCTGTCTCTCTTTCCTACACACCAAAGCCAATCATCTAAGCTACTTACCTAGAGAGATTCTTTGCTCTTGTCTTCCACCATCCCTGTTCAATGAAATCTCCTACACAACTATATGATCTTTTGTTTTCTGCTCCAGTCTTTATGAGACAGAGTGTTCCTGGAAGAAATCAAGCAGTGGTGCTCCCTGATATCTACTATAAAGGTAGAGTGTCACGTTTTAGTTGGATCTTCAGCAGTGTCCTTCCAGCCTTATGTCTGTCCTAAGTTATCCATTGTCTTCAAGGGTAATTTCAAACTATAGTACTCTCTTTAACTTTCCTTTTCAGTTGCTGATGATTCTTAGGAAAATATCATTGCTTTTAAATTTTTTGGATTTATGCCTTTAAATATCAACTTCCTTAATTTTATGAATTCCTAACTTACTGTCTTTATCTAAACTCATCCAAGTATGACACTTTTTTTTTAATGTCAATCTCTATGTTATTCATTTTCTTTCTTTGAATTTATTCAATTTTATCTTCTCAGGAATTTGTTTCTAGCAGTCTTACTCCCCAGTCCACTCTACAATTGATATATTTCCACAAAATCCATAGAAATGTTTAATTTTTACCCATACTAAAATGATAACAATGTTCCCTTCATTTGTTAACCCTCTTTTATCTTTCTATCTGTATCCTCCCCAGCAAAGTCCCTCACAAAACTGTTAACATTTGCTACAACCACATCACCACTTTTTACTTACTTTTAAGCTCATTTTTATCTGGTTTATAATCTTTGCTGCTGAAATTCTACCTTGGGATCTTATCAGTGCTTTCCTTGTTTGATTCTTGTACACCAAAGCCTCCTAGTCATTCTCATATTTGCCTGCACATTGTGTCTTCTATCACTGTGGGTTCTTGCCTCTTAAGAATTAATCTTAGGTTAATACTGCTCTTTACATGCTCTCTTTTTTTCTTTATGGTATCACTACCTAGTTATCCAGAGAAGTCTAGGTCTTTGATTTTCCTCCTGCTTCATATCTTACATTCAACCAGTGAGTGAATCTTGCAGATTTTGCCTCCATATTTCCTTGAACCAAGTGCCTCGTCCACTAGGCCTTCATCATCTCTTACTTTAGTTATCATAATTGCTCCTAACTCCCCTGCTTCCAGTGTCATCCTTTCTAGTCCATCTTTTTTCTGCAGTATGCAGTCAGGCACAGGCTTGTCTTTAGCAAGGCTGCCTCCCACTGTTCACTCTTTAATCTTCAGTTCAGTTGTTCCTTCTAGGAGATCTGTTCCTTGTCAAAGAGGCTGGGTTTAGAGAGTGATGGATCTGAGTATATTGTTGAATAAATGGATGAATGAATTTTAAGTAAAGGTTTGATGGAGATGAAAGTGATACTGCAAAGTATTTAAGCACAGCAGAATTAAGTCCGTTTTAAAAATCTTAGTTTTAAATTTGTTTTTACATATACATAATAATTATACAGAATAGTGGGTTTCACTGTGATATATTTGTACATGCACATCTGTGATTGTGATGGGTAGACTAGTAAAAATGAGAGCAAGGTTATACTTCGATATTTACGTGAGGCAATTAGCCATAATACATAGCCAACTGGATCAGAGATATCTTCTCTTGGTTAAATAGAGAACTGATGTGAATTTGAGTTGTGAGGAGAAATCCATCACAATTTTCAGGAGGGAGAAAAGCTCACAACTATCACTGATGATGATGCAATATGTTCTTTGATAGCAAATTTAGTATTGCTGTCCTTTTTTGTTGTATTTATTATTGCTGTTATTCAGGGAAATACAAATGATTTTCCTATCCACAAAACACAATGGAATGGATCATAATTTGAAATATGTATTGCTATGCAAATGCAGAAAATTTGTATTCTGAAATAATATAATTCCTACAATAATAATAAATAACACTTGTTGAGTCCAACTATATGCAAGACACTGATGCTTGATGAGTACTGTGTATGTTTGGTTCACAAGATGTTGAGGCAACCAGGGACATTCTCCTTTTCACAGAGGAGGAAACTGAGGTTGGTTGACTTTCACAGTCACTGAACAAGTCAGACACCAAGGACAATATTCTCAAAACTGTATTTTCTTTCCAAATATCATGTGAGATCCCTATTGTCCTCTTCCTTGCATGTTTTGTAGCAAACTTTTGTTTCCTACATTTGCTTGTCACCAAGATTGACACAACATGTTCTTGGTAGAGTATTAACATAATTTTGTTGTGCCTGCTTTTCCCACCTCAAAAATATTTGACTATATCCTCCTGATTGGATGATTGACGTAGTATGGGGGTATCTATAAACTATCATCCTTAAGGGCAAGAATTATGTTAGCTCAGATTTTTTTCATTATTTTCATTTTGGTTTTTTTTTTTTAATTTTTTTTGTAGATGGACACAATGTCTTTATTTTATTGCTCTGTATGTGGTGCTGAGGATCAAACCCAGGGCCTCACGCATGTGAGGCAAGCGCTCTACCACTGAGCTACAATCCCAGCCCTTCATTTTGGTTTTTATTTCACAATTTTGACTGCCTTTGAGAGTCAGTATGTAAAATGAAGGATAAATGTATTACTCAGTTACAGAAAACACCTCTTTTCCTAACTGTTGCATTGTCCTGAAACTAAGAAAATGGATAAATAGATCCACATACAGAAAGCTTCAATGTTAGTATCCATAAAACTGCTTTACTATTTTATTTTTTACATACTTGATACTATAAAAAGGCAAAACTTGCACTACATCTTAACAACAGAATTTCAAAGCTTTCTTGAGGACAATTGCTATGCAGAAATCAGAAAATGAGAAGAAGCAGTCTTTAGGCATAGCCAGAAAAAAAGAATGAGACAAGCTGAACTTGCTAAGGTAAAGAGACATTTCAAATATAGTCAAACAAAAGAACATGTCTTTTTTGTGAAATCATTTGTTTTTCTTTCCATTCTATAGACATGATGCAGAAAGTGAGCAAATTAACCTTCATCATTAAGAGCACTTCTCACATCCTTAAGCTTTTATAAAAGGTACATTTTATTAAAAATGCATGAATATTCAGTGCTTTAGCCAGCTCAGACTTTGAGGGTGCTCTATGACTACTGTATGATGGTTGCTGAGAGCCTGTGTGTGAACTCCACACTGGGGAGAGAGGCCTGGCGCTCGAGGGGCTGTGCTGAAGGCTTTCACATAGTTCCCATTACTAGGGAAACCACTCGTTTTGTCTGAACATGCTCTGAATAGATGTCTCATTTGAAGTCTAGTGCTCAAACCATGAGGATTGCATTATGGAGCTGAGAAAGAAATGAGGGGAACACAAAATGCTTGAAAATGCCACCAAGCATTCACAAAGCGTCGTACTGTAATAACATTCTATGAGACAGAAGGTGCATTTATTTTTGCCGCATTCCAAGTTATTTCAGTGTTATAAAAGCAAATTCCTTTGCCTGCCCACGTAATCAAAATAAGCAAAGCAGATGTTCTTCTGACCTATTCTTAATTCCTGCTCTTGTTAGGGTCTCACTGAGAAGTGTGACATACAGTACAGGAAGGACAAAATATGGATTCCCATATTAATCTAGATTTGCTCTATTTTCTTTGTAACTACGTGGTGTAGTGCTATCTCTGTGCCAATAAACAAACACATGTTCAGAGTCAGACTTCAGTTTGCAGCCTCTAAATTGTCACTTTTAAAATTTAGAATGGCTACTGCAGACTGGTGCTGGGTATGCGTTAATGAGCATCCGATTCAGATGCTGAGTGAGAAAACCCTGCTTCTAGGAGGCTCCTTTTCACTCTCCAGCTCCTGCTAATCCATAGCAAAAAAAAAAATGTAACTCCTACCAAAAAGTCAGGTTATCTTTCTTTCTTCCTTATCCTGGTAAGTAGAATTTATGACACTTCGATTATACTATACTCTTTATCATCCCCCTCCCCATAATTTTGATATGTCTAATTGACATTTTCTTAAAATGCATAAAGTACGATATAGACCTCCCCAATCGGATTTTGCTACTGTCATGCAATATAGAAAGTCAGAGAAGGAAGATATTACTACCTCTTTTACAAGCTGCTTTACATTTTTCAGCATATAGATGTGTCAATACCTCAATTTATCCACACATGCAGAAATTAGCAAATATTTAGAGATTATCTGCCATTTTACTCTTTTGCTAATAGTCATGGCAGTTAAATAACTTCTCTGCATGAGAGTTCATGATTGAATGAGATATTTGAAATTGTAGCCCAGAGCTTTAGTACTTGCACTGGGGACCTATGTGCAGAGGTTCTTCAAAATTCTCTTGGGAACATCAGTGTTACAAAAAGGTGCTAAAATGTGTAAGTCATAGAAACAAGCATGATAAGCACGTAGTTTTTTTTCCCCCTTGAAGATCAATAGAATAAAATTAATAATGTCAAAAGCCAATATCTTTGTGAGGAAGTCTTACTTTTTAAACCTTTTCTTTTTCCCTTTAGTGCTTTTAAACATATATGCAGTCATGCATTTTTAGTGAAAATATATTTTAAGTATATATCTTTTTCAGATTTTCTACCTGACTAAATTTTAAAAATACCCAATTCAGTAGAACTGAGTAAGGATAAATAAAGTCACTTTATAGTATTAAATAGGGAATCCTAGCATCACTAAAAGCCCCTAGATTTGAAACCATGAACAAAAAAGAAAGTTTACTCATATGAATGACACAAATACATATCTTTATCAATAATATCCTCACTAATTTTGATTATAGATCTTCAATTCATTTTGAAGTGAACAGCCTAAAGCTACAAGCTGTTTCTGATCTGATATGTTTATAGGATATTTACAGAGTTTATGTTTAGCAGTTGAAATATCATGGTTGCTTATAAGAAAATTATTCTAATACTGAGACTTCTTATGAAATTCTATTTTCAAAATGAATATGCATTAAGTCCTATATAGGTTATTAAGGCTTGGCAGACACCAGGCTGTCTGCATTTTTTGTATTCTTGGTATTCAACACAATGCCTGGCATATGGTAGGAATCTGGGAAGAGGAAACTGAACCAAATTGTTTAATATGAGGAAAATATAGCAAGCTCAGCATTTATAAATGACCCTTAGCCTGCTTAATTCAGTGTTAAATGATAGAAACAGCAAACGCTTAATTTTTTTAACACTTAGCTAATAAATTCTACTTTCTTTTTGTCCTTTCAATCACCTCTAACTCTTTTTGAAATATTCTTGTGAGTGTGTGTGCTTGCATATGTACGTGATAAAATTATGTTGAAAGGATTGAGTCAAATCTGTCAGACAGCTTTTCCTTTGTTTCAAGTCTATAGTGGTTATATTTGTATTTCATTCTCTTAATGGGAAAGCTTTCAAAATGTCTCCAGGTACCATGAAACATCAGATATTCATTATAATTCTGTTTTTGCCTGAAACAATAAGATTTGCAGTCTGTTATAACAATCATACATTTCAATTAACTCAAAGCATCATCTTGTTTGTAGAAGTTTTGAAGACTTAAAATTGTTAGTAGGCCAAAAGATTATAATTTGAACAACAATAAGGAATTTAGTTATTAACCAAACTATTAGTATATATCTTACTTTGAAAAGTTAGACATAGTATTTTTTGAGATGTTATAGTCTTTAATATGCATATGCAAACATACACATTTTTGAATTATTAAGTTTCTTATGTGATTGCAACATTGCTTAAGGACCCAAGTTAAAACTTTCCTTCCCAGAATAGATAAAATGATAAGAATTATTAAAATATTATCAATTTAAACATAAGTAAATATCCTTTGCATTTTGAAAGAGTAGGCCTAAAAAAATGTCATATTTAACTAAATGAGATGTGTATTGATTTTTATTCCTTTTATATTAAGTGAATAAGCACTGTGTCTATAAATGTTTATTAATAGCATAGGTTTATCGTAGAAAATTTGGAAACCTCAAAGAGAATAAAGAGCCAGAAAAGAAAGCACTTACCCATCAAGCATAGTATATACTTCGATATATTTCACTTTGGTATTTTGTTTTTGTCCTTACATAAAAGGAAATATTCCCTATCTTTAAAAAATTGTAATATAGAAGAATCTTTGTTACTGTTATTTGTATATTTTTAAAAAATGTTTTAGTTGTCAATGGACCTTTATTGTATTTATTTATATGCAATGGTAAGAATTGAACCCAGTGCCTCACACATGCTAGGCAAGTGCTCTGCCACTGAGCCACAACACCAGGCCCCTATTAGTGCATATATTAATACTTTATAGTTGATCAGATCAACTATGTTTGTATATTGGAAAGGACATTTGTTTTTCTAAATTGTTTTCAATGTCCTACACTAATACTGAATACTAAACAATGTGATGATAGAAATCACAGGATAGCATTGTTATAAATGACTTTTTTGTGTACCAAAAGATTTGATCTTTTTAAGACTCTTGATATATTCTATTTGCCAAATTTATATGGCAGCATGAGTCTTTTTTTCTCTCATGTTTTTGCCATTACTCATTCATGTAATATATTTGAACACTTGTTCAAATGCTGTTCTAAATGCTGGGAACATAAAGGCAGAAAAAAAAGTCACTGATCTTTGAAATTTTATTTGTTGGGGTGGTGTATGAGATAGGTGATAAACAGCAGTTATAAACTTACAAGTAAATTATGATACCAGACATCAGTATATATTGTTTAAAAAATTTAAGCAAGGTAATTGATTAATGAAGAGATATGATTTACATACAGTATTAAAGAGTTCACCCTTAGAAAGTTTGAATTCACTTTAAATGTTGAAAAGAGTCTGTCAAACCAAGAACCAAGAGCACAGGGTTCCATTTAGAATAACATTGTGTGAAAAAGTGCTCAGGCAATAATGAGCTTGACATATCCTAAATACAGAAAAAGGCCATTGTGCATAAGGACAGTCAACAAACATGAAGTGCTTGGGCGCTGGGCCTGACTGATGACCAGGAATGAGATCTCATATGTTCTTGACAACTGTTAGATTTTAAAATTGTAATGAGCATCCAGTGATGGTTTGAAATATAATGTAGATATTATTGCATTTATCTGCATTGTGCTGGTCAGTAGTGCTGTCTACCTGGTGGAGCTACTTAGGTAGATGGTGGTGCTACTAAGAGAGATGAGAGATGAGAGATTCTGAGTGATGAGCAAATTGCTCTTGTTTTTATGTCCAAATAGAGTTAATTTTTCCCAAATAATGAAGAATTACTGTTTTAAAATGTTGAAAATTCTTTGATCCTTTGCTCAATTGTATAAAACAATACAAAGTTTTGACCTCATCAGTTCTAGTCATTCATTTCCCTGAAGGGAGGATTCAAATTTGTAACAGAAGGAATTCCAAGAAGGAGTCAGTATAATATTCAGCTCTGTTTTTCAGAAATGAAATTATACACCAAGCAGAAGAAACAACTAGTACAAAGGTCCCATGGTATGAATTTATGGAGCAAATATTGCAAGCCAGGCTTTTGTTTTGAGATAAAATTTTCCTGAGTCCACCTGAGCCAAAGTTACTTATCTCATGTAGTTTTCCCTGCTAAAGGATGGACCCTGTCATCTGTTAAGTCCTAGCTGGAATCAGAAAGAAGAAAAAATAAGAGATAGTAGAACGAAAAGAAAAGCCTTTTATTTTGCCTCAAGGATTTTTAGAGAGAAAAGGACTGAGAATATGGTGCTGGAGAGGTGTCTTCCAAAGTGCATTCATGCCTTTACCTTGGAGTTGAGTAGATACACTAAAGCAAACAATACCATTGCCTATGTCTTTGGTAAAATATCACCTTTTCTTCTCTTCCATCATATTTTGTACCATGCTACAGCAATTTGGCCACACCACAAAGTCAGCAAAAATTTTGTCTAATATTTACCTTCCAGAGCCACAGATGCTATGTTGAGTCAGTGAGCAGAGTCTCTAGGCAATTTGGGCTGGTTTCTGAGCTCTGGAGTGAACGGAAGACAAATCATCCACTAAGGAGATTGCTGCCTGTGGGAGCTGAGGGGAGGCTGATTCTGCTACAGAACTACGAAACATTGAGCAGACCAATGGAAAAACAACAACAGCACAATCCTTCCAAACCCAACTAACCAACCAATCAAACAAAACACCTCAACAATCTATATAACAGCTCTGGGTGTTAGCAAGGCCAACAGCAGCCAGACATACACTGAGTAGCTATCAGCTCCATAGTGCTTCTCAGACTTGTGAATCACCCAAGGATCTTGTTGAAAACAAGATTCAGATTTTGATTCTGCATTTGAAACAGCCTCTCAAGAGATGCTGAATTTGCTGGTTCACAGACATCATTTTGAGTAGGAGGAGTTAGCACGGACGGAATCATCCTGAAACCAGTGGACCCCTCTTGTCCAATAGCATGAAGGGGGCTATTTGAAGAACCAAACTTTAGCTGAATGATCTCTCCAATTATCAGACTAGATCCAACATAAGCTAGATAGGATGTTTGGTTTATTTGAAAACAGTCTACTCCATGATAACTATCAAATAGAAGGCTTTGGTAGAGCACTTAAATGCCCTGTAAATAAAAGTAAATCATTGCTTCTCTTTTCACTGGTATTCCAGAATAATGAATCAAACTTGGGATGTCTTTCAGTCAAATAATGAACATATCATACTTTGGATATGTAAACATAGAGCTCAGAGGAGAGATTAAAGTATGACTATAGAAGCCATCAGTATATGTTCAGATAAACAATCTGGGGAAAGAATGTAGAGACAGTAAGATCTGAGGATCTGACCTGGGGCATTCTATTTTAATGTGAATCAAAAGTGAAAAGGCTGGGAGATAGGAATGAGAAGGAGCAACCAGGAAGAAAAAGCTGAAAGTGCTTAATATTATGGAAGCTTAAAGAAGAAATGAGTAGCTAACTACTTTAAATGTTCCTGCAGTTTTGAGTATTATGAAAATAGAATATTGACCAACAGAACTGGGAACTACAAATATAGATTTACAGTATATATACATCAAACTTTTAAGAGTTTGAAAACAAGCTATTTAAAAATATAATCACCACATTTTTTTCTGCTCCCACTTCAATCAGAATTATTGAATTAATTGCCTCATAGCCCTTATCTCCACCTGCTCACTTCATAATCCCATCAATCCATTCTAATTGACCTTTGATCTCTGTAATTCCATTGAATGGTTCTTATTAGTCAGGTCTGTGTGGCTGAATTCCCCTAGATTTATTTATTCTTAAAGATACTATACAGATAGATTTGTCTCTAGATATTTTCAGCATTTCTATTTTTTGATCATAGACAAAGTACTACTTTGCTGAAATCTGATATGTGATTTCAGTCTGGGAGGAAGGTACCAGGAATTAAACTCAGGGGTATTCGACCATTGAGTCACATTTCCAGCCTTCCTCTTCTTCTTCTTCTTCTTCTTCTTCTTCTTCTTCTTATTATTATTATTATTATTATTATTATTATTTATAGATAGGGTCTTACTGAGTTGCTTAGCACCTCACTTTTGCTGAGGCTAGCTTTGAACTCGTAATCCTCCTGTCTCAGCCTCCCAAGCCGCTGGGATTAAAGACGTGTGCCACCACACTCAGCTGTGATTTCAATCTTGACCAGAAATAGACATGAAAGAAAAAACAGGTATTCAATGTTTCTGGAAGTTAAAAACATATTCTAAGAAAAACTGGGACTCTGTCACCCTCTTCTGTTGAAATGGAGCCCCACTAGCAAGAACATTTGAATGTTAATTCCCTGCAGTGACTGTATGGATAAAATTTCTGTCAGCCAATTTCCCTTTTTCACAGAGATCTAAATATTGTTCAGAGAATGCTAGTTAGTTGGTAAAGGAACAAGAATTTTGGCAGAAATATATCCAAAAATTGGAGAACTAAAGATATGTCTCATGTGCTCATGTATTTTACATGGGACCAAGATTAACTGGGCTTTCCTCTGAACCTTAAGAAATAAAGCTTCTTCAAAGTGATTAGAGATAAATCTTGCTTTGAAAATTTATTGTGAGCATCATTTTTATGAAAAGCAAATTAGTATTCTATAAATTCTCTCAAACTATTGAAGTGATAATCTGAAGAAAGAGAGATCCTGAATCATTTGATGAGGCATCATGGTAGGTGGAAAGATTACAGGTCAGGCAGTACAGGAACCAGGTTTTGAATTCTAGCTCTGACCTCCATTTAATGTATTATTTTGGGTAGGTCATTTAACCTTTCTGAACCTTATTTTTTTTAAATCTATAAAATAAGAGGATTAAGCTTGCTTATCTCTGAGGTTCTTTCTAGCTCTGATGTTTTATGAGTCTGGGGTTCAACAGTCAAAATCACTGTATAACAAAGCAGAATTCAGGAAGTGTTTTTTACACAAAAGTAATTTCCATTTGAACACACTGATATCAGAGCTTGGATACTGCCCTACTGTTTAGGGACAGGCCATGGGGTAGAGAGGATCAGAGAACTGACTAGTAAATGCACACAATGTACACTCACATGCAAAATTTTATCCCAAATATATTTCTCAAATTTTCCTACCTAAAAGCCAAAGTTAATAATTAAAGAAAGTTGTTGTACAAATTATTAGGAATAAATATTGTCTTCCTGAGTGGCACAGTTCTGTGGCATAATGTGTAACACAACTAAAAAACATTTAAGGATGGCCTCTATTTAGCAAATGATAACTAACATAAGATACCTCTCAAGGGAAGTGGTAGGATCTCACACCTTAGAGACTCCTAAAAATGGACTCAAAATAACAGTAAAAATGATACAACCAGAAATAATCCTGCACTGGCGAGCTGGATTTGATAAGCAAATGGGACTTGTTATTTTCTGTTTGCCATGTTTCTAAAAGGAAAATGAGAACATGATCTTTTATCTGTACAAGAATACAGGCTTAAATGAACACATTTAATTCAGAGATACTTATTTAAAATAACTTTTACTTCATTTAAACTTGTAAAAAAGTTGGTGATATTGGCCAAACTATACTATTATATTGTGTATTATGTGAATGTACAAATATGTAACAATAAATCCCATCAGTATATACAACTATAATGCACCAATAAAAATGTGGAAAAAAATTAATTAAAAAGATACAGGGAATTCCTAGATACAGTAGACACAGTACTCTCAGCAACTGACAACATTTAAATGTTTATGGGTGTGTGAATGTGTTTATATACACATATACACTCATATTATTATTTTAATTATTGTCATTATGGCTGACCCCTTGAAGGAAACTTGCCCTAAAATTCTTTTAAGACGTTATTCTCTTCCATATCACAGTACAATTATCAAATTCGATATATATTTAACATCATTAAAGGCTATTATCTAAAACATATTACATATTAAATTTCATCAGTTATTCCAGTAATGTTACTTATAGTTTCTTCTTTGTCCTACCCAGGGATCACATCCAGGATCATGCATTGTATTTGGTAATCATGTCTTTTTAAACTCCTTTAACCTGAAATATTTGGCCTTTTTTTTTTGGTACCAAGGATTGAACTTAGGGGCACTCGAATACTGAGCCACATCCCCAGCCCTATTTTGTGTTTCATGTAGAGACAGGGTCTCACTGAATTGCTTAGCGCCTTGCCATTGCTAAAGCTGGCTTTGAACTCGTGATTCTCCTGTCTCAGTCTCCCAAAATGCTATTATTACTGGCATGTGCCACCGTGCCCATTTTGGCCTTTGTCTTTCATGGCACAGATATGTTTTGACTTATATAGAATGTTCCTTATTTTCGTTTTTTCTAATAAATATGTTTCCTCATGAGTGAATTAAGGTTGTACATTTTAAAAGCAATACAATATATCATATCAAAATGCCAATTTTAGTGATACCTACCATGAGTTCTTAAGCAAAAGATGTATTAGTCAGCCTTTTCCACTGTAGAGATAACTATTGGTGGGGGGCATTAAGTAGCTAATTTTATAAATATTCTATTTCTAATTAACTTCTATGCAATAATTTTAGCATCACTTAATGATTCTTACCTGAATCATCATTTCTATGGCATGGCAAAGATGGTTATTTCTAATCCTGTTGTTTTTTTTACATATGTTTGTTGGCATGCTGTTATGAGTAGTTTTCACTTATCCCCTTTTTGCTTAGTACATGTAAGGGCTAGTGGATTCTTTTTCCTAAAATGTGTTAGAAGTTAATAACATCATTATTTATAGTGACTTTGGAATTAGCCCAAATCTAGCCAGTGGGCAATATTTCTTTTAAAAATTCTCTTTCAATCGTTGTCATGACCCCATCACTTTTTATTATGGATGGTTATCATCTATGGTGAAGTCTTGGGGAGTCTTTTATTAACTTTAAAAAATGAAAGTGAATTTTATATAACATATAATTAACATTTAAAAATGTACTGCCGGGTGGAGTGGCACACGCCTGTAATCCCAGCACTTAGGGAGGCTGAGACAGGAGGATCACAAGTTCAAAGCCAGCCTCAGCAATGGTGAGGCGCTAAACAATTCAGTGAGACCCTGTCTCTACATAAAACACAAAATAGGGCTGGGGATGTGGCTTAGTGGTCGAGTGTCCCTGAGTTCAGTCCCTGGCACCTAAATAAATAAATAAATAAATAAATATAAAAAAAGTACTATGTTCAATAGCATTTAGTCCTTTCATAGTTTTGTGCAGCCATTAACTATGTGAAGTTTCAAAACATTTTCTACACATAAAAAGAAAATTCTGGACTTAATCAGTTTTCCCTCATTCTCTTTTCTCTCTAGTACCTAGAAACCACCAATCTGCTTTCTGTCTTTATGAATTTACCTGTTCAGAAAGTTTCATGTAAATGGAATCATACAGTATATGACCTTTTGTGTCAAGGTCTTTTCACTAAGTATAGTGTTTTCTAGGTTCTTCCACTTTGTAGCAGGTATCAGTATGTTACTGCTTTTGTGGCTGAATAATATTCTGTTGTATATACCACATTATTTATCTATTCATTTACTGATAGGCATTAGTGTTGTTTCTATGTTCTGACAATTGTGAATAGAGCAGCTGTGAACATCAATGTACAAATATTTGCTTGAGTAACTTAAATTTTGGTGGATATATGCTTAGGAATGGGATTATTGATTATCTGGTAATTCTCTTTTTAACTTTTTGAGGAATTGCCAAATCATTTTCCCCAATTGGCTGCAATTTTTATTCCTATGATATACATATGAGAGTTACATTTCTCCATATCTTCACTAGGACTTTTCATTTTATAATTTTTTTTGAATTCTCACAATTCTAGTGGGACTAATGGTTCTGCTTTACATTTTTCTAATGACTGAGAATCTTTTCATACTTCACCATTTATTTATATTCTTTGTAGAAATTTCTATTTAAATCCACTGCCCATTTTCTTATGTGAGTTGTTATTTTGCTGCTGAGTTATAAGAGGACTTTATACACTATAAACTTTTAGTAATACACAATAACATATTGCTTTGAAAATAAAAAGTATGAATTAATTGAAAGTCATGTTCCTTTTTCTATCTGAAATTTAAGCAGACACATGATTTAACAATAGTACCAGGAAAAAATCAAATAGGAAATCTTCTTTAATGATTTACCTGAAATTTGAAGATATATCTGCTTATAAATACAATAAAACATGTAGATTTATTGTATTTTTTACATACCTAGGGCTCAGCCTCATATCATAGGCCTGGTTTCCATGGTACCTTCAACATGGTCATCTTGATACAGTAGAACATTTTGGGTTTCTCCAGCACTTTAGTAATCTAAACTCATCAGGGAGAATCATTTTAAACTCAATTGGTATTTTCATGATGAAGCTCAATTTGGCAAACTTGTGAAGTCTAGTTTGCAAAACAACCTTACTCTCATTAATTTTTATTTGGTTTTTGTTGTTTTCTTAATCATAAATGTACATTGCAAAAACAACTTATTATAGTTTTTATCAGTCATTCTTATTTCCTTAATCAAATCTCTAATCACCAGTTTCAGTCTATAAAGTAACATTTTTATTTAGCAACTACAAAAGCAAAACCCAAAACAAGAAATCCATTTTTCTAGCCATTGTCTCCATATAATTACTTCCTTATATACTGTTATTCAACAGAACACTAATCACAATTTATCATGACAGTTTTCAGTAGTGCAGCCATGGAGTGTGCTGCTTGAAATTTTTGAAAAATGTTTAGAAGCACATTGAATGACTGACATTTTCAGAGGCAAAGACTTCCTTTCAAAATGGGGCCTGCTACCCTTTAGAATTTGTGGTGCTTACTGTTTTTTTCAATTGAATTTATAGCTTTCTTTTCATTATTCAAAGCTTCTTTGGATTTTGCATATTGGTAGGTGTTTTTCTCACTATCATTTTATATCTAGCCCTTCATTCCTGAGAAAATATGAATTGCTTTCTGTAAAAACCGTTTCCCTTCCAATCTATAAATCTGTTATGAGGTTCTGGATAATATTTATCACTTCTGTTATAAATGGATTCTCTTTGAAGGAATGCACCCTGGAGGTGAAACTTCAGGGAAGACTGTCCATAAGGTTAAGATGTGGCTTATTTCATGAACTATTTGCAAAGAGTAGAAGAACTTCTTAGTGTCTTTGGGCATAGAAAGTGGTTTAGTAGCACATTGTGGAAAGATGAGAGCCTGGGAATCAGTTCTTTTTGATTTGTGCAGCTGTCCTTCTACCTTAGCTGTCTCTCCAGGAAGAAGGCTGGTTTCCCACTTCACCTCCATATCTTGGCCCTAAATAGTAATAGAGTTGGTTTATAAGCAGTTTGGTGCAGAGTCTTAGGAGACTGTGGCTTTGTATACATAAATGATGCTACTTCAAGTTGGTGAGTACAGTCATCAGCCTTCATCCTAATTATTAAAGCAATGAAGAGATACATAAAAACATTTTCTACCTGAAAACCTAGAATGGTGTAGTTTTAAAAGACTCTAGATATTATCCACTATACATTTTTTAATTTTATAGACTAAATACTCAGGTCCATTGCTCTTTATGGCCTATTGTTACAGATTAATTCATTTGTATTAGTCATTTTACCAAATGTTTGGGTTTAAAGGGCATCCAATAATCATCTAACACTGATACATCAAATAAGTAGCATTTCTACTGCAGCTTGCCCATAGCAGATATTGCTAGTTGATCAAAGAGCTTCTTCCCACTGAGCACAAAGCATCCTCTCTGGTGCCCAGCAGTTATCACTGGTAAAAAGGAGTTGGTATGAGGGAAAGAATCTATTTACTTAACCAGATTTAGTCCAATTCTCTCCATTTAAAGATGAGATAAAAGAAACATAATAATGATATTGTTCTCTTGGGTTGCAAAAGAAGTCATTTACAAAGCAGGCCTTTGACTGTTGATGTTGCATTCACTCTACTTTTGTGCACCCAGCCTTCCTGTTGCTGAGTACCAGACTGATTGTCAAATAGAAGGCAATTCTCTCAAGGAATTGCTCTTTTATTGTTATTGGCAAAGAAATAGCTGACTTCATACCCTGATTAGCCCATTAGTTCAAAGGACAGAATGACAAAAGGGATTTGAGCTAGACTTCTGAGTTGTCTTTTCTAAAATTAGAATGACCTCAGGTTTGTCCTGGGAAGTTTATAGTTCAGAGAATAGACAGGATTTTTTAACATTGTTGATCTCTGTATTTACATGTTATCTAGAAGATGAAGAAGCTTTCCCATTGGCTTACCAGGTTTTTCTTGTCTAAAAATGTGCTGTTCTAGATTTTCAAAACCAGTAGTGAATTGGAGTGACCAAAATTTATTAGTTGATGTTTTTCTTTGAAAACATATTTTTTGTTTGATTGAAGAATCTTTGCTAAATTTTAAAGTCCACACCTTGTGCATTTTATTTTACTGGGAAGCAGTACTGTTTTAGAAAATATGCATAAAGTGACAAATTTATGCTGCATATTGATTTCATGAAAATATGAAAATCAATCACTTTTTTCTTGGTACTTTTTGCATATTAATTTATATCATCTTAGAAATGTGAGAAATTATTTCATATAGAATACATTTCTGTGCCAAGGTTTATTGTGAAATGTTCCTTTTCTATAATGAAAAAATGCTATCAGTCACAAATAATTTTGCAAAATTGCGTGTAATAGAAGAAATAAATTCAGCCATCTTGTTTCACACATTATTTCTCTTGTTCTTTATTCTCTGTGGTCTCATAGACGTATATATGTATGTAAGTGAGTGTCCATACATGTGCTGATACATATGCACACCTGTATTATTCAGGGTTCTCTAAAGGAACCAAACCAATAGGAGGTTTGATTACATAAAGGGGATTTATTAGATTGGTTTACACAAACAGAAGCTGGATAGCCCACAGTGGCTATCTGCAGGCTGGAGCTGGAGGAACCAGTAGCAGCACAGCCCAAGATGCTGAAGCCTCAGAATGCTACCCTATTTCAAAATCAAAGGCTTCTGGAAACTCCCTGGAGAATCACTGGCAAAGTCCACTTTGGATATGTGAAAGAGTGAGAGTCTGATGTCATCAGCTGATCACAGGGATTCTGGGGTCCCACATACAAACATAGACACAAACACAATTGATTGAGTGCCCTTGTGGTTGATCTCAGTTTTTAGGCTGACTGATACCATGTGACCTAAGACTCCATCCTAGCACACATGGTTGGTTTTTCTGGTGTGGCTAACATCTACTCTAAATCATATTGGTAGGTTGTCTAACATGACCTAGAGCCTGCAGACAATCAGAGATACTTCTAAGATTCCAAAGGCCTAGAGATTACCTGCCAGAAGCCAAAAGAAAAGATACTGTGTATCTTTTGATACACAGTAGAAAAGAATGGAGAAAGTTGATCTGGAGGGGCATAAATCAGCTATCTTTGTCCCACTGCCTTTAAGAATCACATCAAAGATTAAAAGAAACAATTAATATAAGACACCTAGTGTGGAACATGGCCCCTGGTCTATGTAAAATGTTATGTTCTGAAGCAGTTTCTTTGATCTTTCTTTCCTTTTCCTTTTGCCTATACCTTACTTTAGGTTTTTTAGTTAATGATTCTCATTTTAAAATCTCATTCGTGTTTTTCTTTGTTCATTAATTTACTCAATACATATTTACTGAATGCTTACTTTATCTACTATGGATGTCATTCCTGTCCCCAGAATTAGTAGCCTAGTGTGGAGATAAACAAAAAGTAAATCAGCCAATCATACATACACACAAAATAGAAAGGCTCCAAATTGTAGAAAATATTTCAAGGAAAAGAAAGTGTGCCACGTTAGAGTTTAGGAGTGGGACCCTATGGAGATAGAGATAACTCTTCTTAAAGCTGAAATGCTAAAGTTGAAAAGGAGCCAGTGTATAAATGGCTTAGTGGTGGCAAGAGAGCATTCCATAAAAACAGAATAATATTTCCTGAGTTGGAATAATATTTCCTGAGTTGGGAAATAGCTTGGTGTGAAGAGTAAGTAAAGGAATATTCCTGTAACTAGAACATTATGAGTAAAGGGCAGTGAAGAAGAAAGTAGATTTTAATGGAGGTGTCTCAGTAAAATAACTGAAAAGGCTTCTTGTAAATAAATGAAATTATTCAGTTTATGCTTGTAAATACTATGTTGCCTGCAATGTGAAGAACTGATGTATTTTAGAAACTGGATGAGAAAAGTAACTGGAACCCAAAAGATCTTGTGGAAATCTGGTAGATCAGTCAAAGATGTAAGGGTGGTATGTACCACTGAGGTGGCAGTGCATATGCCACAGAGCCCAAAGGCTTGAGATATATTTGGAGATAGATAGGATAGGAGGTCCAGATAAGGAATGTGAGGGAGAGGAATGAATGGAGCATGGTTCTTAGCCTCCCCTGCAACCCTTCTCTTAGAGCAGTTGGTACTAATCTCTGAAGGAGAAGAGATAACTACATAGATCATTTCTAGCTTCAGTAGACCAACTACTTGGGCTTCCTGAAAACTGTACAAGACTAAATTCTCCTTGCTTGGATCACTTAAGTCCAGACTCTGCCAATCACTCTGTGGTTTGTTCCTGGCCTTTCCTGCTTTATTGACCACATTTTTACTAGCATAAATGGTTTACTAGCCAGTCCAATTTGTCACTGGGCTCTGAATCACATTCCTGCTTCTCTCTGTTCTTTGAACCTGACTTAGCCCAGACCGTCTGCTGTATTTACCATGGAAGTTTTATTTGGAAACTAGCTCATATAACATCTCCTGTAGAAACTCCTCCCCTACCTGGGAAATTAAAGAGCTAGACTTAACAACACTCACAGACATAATTTTAGGAATGCAACCATAAGCTTGAAAACCAACACTGTTCTGTACCAAATCTACTTTATCTTTTATTATGCATGAAAGATTATGGAAGTTTTCAAATGTTTTAGAAAAAGAACATTGGGTTCTAATGGTCAAAATTCCAGAAATCTAATGGATAGGTTATGTGAGTGAGTTTATCTAAGGTGAAACATCTAAGCATCCAAATTGTTAAGAGATTATATACATTGTAACAGGGGGGGAAAATGGCAAACTTTGAAAATGTACACTGAATCCATTTTCCCAAAAGCTTACTTTTGAGTAGGTATTCTTATTGATACATAATAATGATTAACTTACTTACTTTTATTGAGTTCAGAGTTGCCCTGAATGCTTTACTTGAATTAATTAATTTAGTTGTTTTAAGAAAACAATGAGACTGATAACAAGTTATCTCCATCTTGTGGATTTAAAACTGAGATTTAGATAGCTGAGATAATTTGCCCCAAAGCCTTAAAACCAGTAAGTGATGGAGTCAAAACTCAAAAGGCTGCACTCTAGAACATCCCTAATTCTAAATCCTACTGTGGTGACTTTTCATAGAATTCTTATAAAATACAGTGAATTTAAAACTGAAGGTTGTGTGTGGGCATGCTAAGGAAGAAAAGTGGAATTTTTGAGTATTCTTTTATTTTGTAGATTTATATTATCAGGTTTTCCTGAAAGGTCAGAAAATAATAAGGTACATGGGTAAAATAATGTGATTCCTTGTAGAAAAGCCACAGGAATACAAAATTGAGGGCATTTGAAAACTTGAGTTGTGGTAGTGCCTGCAAATGCAGTTAAGATAAACGAATGACTAGTTCACATAGTCTTTCTGAATTGTCAGTAATAGGCTTGGGTAAAAAGGTCATGTCCATCTTGATAGCAAATGAATATTTATTTTTTTTAAATTTGCTTTTTTGGCTTCCTTGGGTTTATTACACCGCTATTTACAAAAATAAATCAGTGAAGACTTGGCACATTGCAGAGTCTGTTTTCTAGACACTGAAAGAAATGCTGGCAACATTTCCATTAGCTTACTAACTAATGAGACAGCATTGGCTACTTTCACAGGACTTGGATTCTGGCAAGAGTAGTTCTTTTTCTTCCACAATTAGGAAATTTAATCTCAAATTTATATGCTGTAAAGTAAAAATTTATATTTATATGTACATACTCTGAATGAAAGGGCTCTGTCTTTTAATGGCATATAAAGTACCATAATTTTAGAAATTTGAAGTCACCAACATGAAATGGCAAAGATATTAAGTTAACCTTTGGGAAAAATTTGTTTTGTGGTCTCCTGTTAAAATGTTAAGCAGTACCTCAGTGTCTGTCCTACAGGGTCAGCAGAATATGTAAGTTTCAAATATATATGCCAATATATAAAATCAATCCTGTGAACATTCAATGATTGTACCAAATGTAGCAGTCACTATTTTAGACCATAGGCGAATAGAGGTGATGAAAGATAAGCATTTCTCCTTCTGAAGTATCTGGCAGGGAAGATAGGTTTGTAACTACTAAATATTTTAGAGAACTAAATTTTGTGCATTAGAAACTATTTTCATGAGTGATATAGGGGAAAATGCTAAGTTTCCTAGAATAACTAGAGCAGGTTTAAGTTTTTCACTGTCCTCTATATGGAAACCAAGATCAAATACTTTAAAAAATGCACTTAATTTTATTTTAGTTTATGGACCTATCTTACATGGCTAAGTTAATGCCACTTTACCACTGAGCTATATTCCCAGCTCTAGGTTTAATTTTTTTGAAGCAGAAATTTGGTAATGGGGCTCAAGTTGGTAAATGCTGGGTCATTTGTCACTGTAGTTGTTTCCCTAAGACTTCTGATTTTTTCTAAAGAGGAGGGACAGAACAATGATATGGATAATTATTCTTGTGTTTCTATATGCTAAGATAAGTTTTGGGTTCTTAAAGCTTTGTACTTAAGAAAGATGGATTAGAAAGTAGTACGGCAAACTGAATTTTGTATATTTATTCGGTTCTCAGTTGTCTCAATTTTATAAACTGTAAGAAACTATTTTTATTATATAAAGAACCATGTTCTCTTTCATTGTAATATTATTCGTAATTCTGCCCTGAGTTCATGTTTAATTGGAAAAGACTGTTTTGTAATAATAGAATACCTGAGACTAGGTGATTTATAAAGGGTAGAGGTCTATTTTGATTCATGGTTCCAAAGGCTGGGATGTCTGAGAGCATGGCACCAAAATCTCTGTGACTTCAGGTAAGGATGTTGTGCTGCTTCATAGTGTGGTGGAAAAGTAGGGACGAGAGTAAAAGAAAAGGGTATTGAACCTCAATGATAGGTAACCGTTCCCTTCCAGAAAGGTATCAATCCATTCATGAGAGCTCTACCCCAGGATCACATACCACCAAACAGACCCACTGCCTAACATTATTGCATTGAGGAATTAAGTTTCGGCGCATGAACTTTATGGGGACACATTCGAAGCATAGCATACTATGTCCTACGAACACCAGGAACTGTTCTTACTTTAAGCTTATTTTTAATAAGAATTGTTTTCTCTTTTAAATCTAGACTTTGAATTATTTCAAGTAGGCTAGTCATGGCCTTTCAAAAATAAGTACAAAACACAATGTAATTTTATAGTGACATTAGTATAATCCTGAGGTAAATTTTTGTAGATATACTTTTCTTAGTTGTCTTTCATTTGAGCTCATAATAATGAGATTGTCTTTGACTAGGATGACAGCCTGAGTTAAAAAGGACATGACTTCCTCTCTTTAGAGTGCTTGCTTGTACATTTATTTCACTTTATAGAAAAAAAAAAAACGAGTATGAATTCATGTGTTTCTGGAAATCTAGGGCACTACAATTTACACTTGATCAAATTCTGCCTTTTTCAAAAATGAAAATGTTAGTTACTTTGGGCCTTTTTACCGGTGATGGTAAAAGATCTGCTGAAGAGCCTGTAAAACAAAATTAGAATAATCTGTATGCTGTTTAGGTATACGTGTGTGTGTGTGTGTGTGTGTGTGTGTGTGTGTATCTCCCTACACACAATGGAAGAAATTGCTCATGGATACAAATGTTTTATAATGTGTCTTCATGTATAATTTTTACATGAAGAAAGTTTTTATAGCGATTGTTTGATTATTTGTTTTATTGTTAGATGAAGACATGTCATCAGTCTAGAAAGCACCAAATGAGCAACAGGTTGATTAGGACTTTGATTTGAGGGTTCAGACTGATACTCATGATCATAAAAGATACAATTTTTAGACCTAGTGCTATTGGCAGATATTATTTCACTGACAGTCTTTACCCAGGTTATCATTTATTCAGTTTCATTTAATATGTATGCACTTTCCTATAGATGGAAAATATTGTTAAACCTCCTTTCTTATTTCTCTTCTTTCCTCTCTCCCTCTTTCTGTTCCTCCCTCCCTCCCTCCCTCTCTCCCTCCTTTTCGTAGTACTTGGGATTGATCCTAGGATTGTTCTACCAGGGAGATATACCCCCAGCCCTTTTTACTTTTTACTTGGGGGTAGAATCTCACCCCCAGGCTGCCCTCAAACTTGAAAGCCTCCTGCCTTAGCCTCCCAATAACCTGGGATTGCTGGCATGCACCATAGCATCTGACTTGTTAAAACTTTTTAAAAATGAGTGTCCATAGTATATTATCCAAGAGTTAACTTTTATTTGTATTATTATGTAGAGAACTCAGTATTGTGTTCTTTGTGTCCTACTAGCAAAACATCGGTTTTGGTGTTAGACTCTAATGAATAAGAATTACATTTCAAAAAGATTATTATTTTAAAAAGTAACTTGGTATCATTTTCTCTGAGAATGATTAACACAGAGCAATACAAGTCCTTCCTATGTCCTGGAGAAACTGAGAGGAAGGTGGCTGGTGTCTACCTCATGGAAGGCATGAGCCAGCAGTCACTACCATGCTGATGAATCAAATGAAGGATGCAAACCCTTCAAATCAAATCAAATGAAGGATGCAACCTGCACAGCAGAGTGTGGGGATAATGATTATGAGAGAGTGGTTTTAAATTAGTAATCTCTGGAAGCCAAAGCGTTGTGACCTTTATGAATTAAAGGAAAAAAAGAAAGAATGCTGCTAACAATTTGGGAATTCATGAGCAAAAACAAAAAAAAATCCAGATAATTCCACCAAGAAGTGAAAATCTAACTTAATATGGTAAGCTGATTAAGTAGATTTCGGGCTCTGATATTATTATGAAAGGAGTTCATATTAAACATTTTAAATATCTAAAATTTTTAGCTATTGGGAGCAATTGATGATATTATTTCAATGTTTTCATAGGGATTTAACCCTACAAACATCTTTCCTAGTAAATATAGCACTTAACTATGAAAACTTCCTTTCCTTCTGCTTGCATATGTTAGCCTTCATCTCAGTTCCAGACATCAGAGTCAGGACGATGAAGTCACCGAGCAAAAATATCCATGTTATTGTCCAGTCTAATGTGGATGACAGAATGTCATTGGTGTAGCTTTTCTGTAATTGAATATGCTGTACAGGGTAAATCTTGGATTAGTGCTTTTGCTTTTTTTTTAGTTGAGGATTTTTATTAATTACATTAACTCTGTTAAATCCTATGTCTTGCAAAGTACGTATAACTCAGAAATACATTAGTTCTTTAAATAAACAACTTAATCTTAAATGCATCTTCAAATATAAAATTAAAGATGAATTTAAGATAAAGTATTGATAGTAGTCTTTTGAAAATGTTAATTGTACAAAATACTAAAAAAATAATTAAATGCCATGAGTTCGTATTAAATGCCAATTCTTAAAGTACTAACGTAAGTATGGTTTGGCCACCAATAAAATGAATTTCTGGTTTTACCACATACAAGCCACAAGTATTTACCTTGTCATATTTCATAATTATAGGAAGGCATGTTCAAATACATGTATATTAACTAGTAGCACTTGTATTTGAAGGTTTATGAGACATTCTTCTCCCTGCCCTGAATTTCCTTATCCCTCTACTCATTATGTCCTTTGAAGCCTAATGAACCATATTTTTGTCAGCCTTTAAGTACATTCTTACATATGAATAGCAATTAAGCTTGTGTCCAATGGTAAAGAACTATAGCCTGAGGGACCAATCTAAGAAAGCAGGTGAGTGGTTTCTGAAGGTAGGCGGTGATGAAAATAGATTTGAAACTAAAGGTGGATAGTGCAGCAAACAGTCCCAGGAAAGGACTGATGAACCAGGACCAGCGAGGGAGAGAATCCTTGACAAGTATCTCGGCAACACAAGCTTCCAAAGAGAATAGAGTAGCCACATTTTGAGAACTCTTGTCTTTGGAAATGCAGACTTTTTGCACATAAGTAAGCCAGACCTAGAACTCTGTTCCAAGATAGGCCGGGCCCATGACTAGTGAAAGGGAGTCATGGAATCTGTGAAACTCCTACTGTCGCCTTTGAGCCTCCCTTTCAACTCTTATTTTCCATGAATATATTGCTTTTTTGTTTGTTTGTTTCTATAGTGCAGAAGCAACAGTTTGAGTCTGTAACTTCACTAATAATTCTCTTCCATCCTTTACTATTTTGTTTTTCAAATGTATCACACTGAGAAGATTTCTTAGGAACTCTGGAAGAACTGTTCCATGGAGAAAGAAAGAAGTACAGAGATTTTCTCCTGATGTTTATTTTATAGCCAAGAGTGGGAAATCTACTTTACAACAGGGCGAGATGCATGCAGTTTCAGTTTCCTCAGCTGCACTGTCATGGAGAAGGAATTTCTAATCATTGTGTTTAAAATCCCCTCCTCTTCTGTGCTCTTAGTCCCCCTCACCACCTGCCCTGCCGCATGTGTCTGAGACAAATGCCGTCTTATGGTTTCTGCAGGATTTATGTGCTCAGTTCCTGAGGCATAGCTCATTGGTAAGGATAATTTTGCATGAGGAACCAGTTGACATTTCTTGGGTACATTTAAATTGTGTCTTGCAAAGACTGTAAATGGTTTAATTGGGCCATTTGGTGTGCCCTGATGCCAAGCATATGTGCCAGTTGATGTCCCTTTGATAGTTTCTTCAAAATGAAGTATTTTTAAATGTCTTCAAGACAGGGAAGCTCTTGTCATGGTTAAAAAATAGCTGAAAGAGAGAAAAGGACATTCAAAAAGTCAAAACAACAGAATGATTCAAAAATCTTCTGTCTCTAAGGCATGAGTTCCTTTAAAAATTGATGTATAGATGAATTTTAAATTCCTACATATTAAAATATATCAAAAAGAATTATTTTTAAGTACAGTCTTAAAATATGCTTTCACAAGAAGATAGTGATTTAAAAGATTTTAGTTGCACTGATTTGCTTCTTTCCCTAGTGACCCATTTTCTCCCTTTTATTGCAAATTACCACTTCAGTGATTCTTCTCTTACTAATGATTCTTATCAATCCATTCTTTTTCCTCTGGAAATGAGTAGGTTTTTCTGGATCACCATAGCTTACTAACATAAAGACCTTGATTAATTTGCATTAAAATGCAAAATGATTAATTTGTTTGGCAATTATCATGTAATTTGATATAGTTTCCTTTTGGTAAGTAATGTGGTATTAACACAGCCAAGATACACTTATTTATCAGAAGACATTTGGTGCATTGAGTACTGAATAGAGTTTCTTGGCTATAATGTGTTTCTTGGAATTCTTTTCAACTACATTTTATTGTCTGTCCTCTGATATAGATAGAGCTAAACTTATGTGGTGCTGAATTTTGGTAAGAGAAAGCAGATGCAGTTCAGGAGAGGAATGAACAGAAGAATGACCAAACATAGAAGCTAGTTGTTAATTTAGACCTTAGAGCTGGAGAAGCACCATTCAGGAGAGAGAACCAGACTAGATAGCCTCTGCCCCTTCCTTGTGCAAGTTGTTGATATTGCAACTGATACCGATATTCTTGTTAGGTATTCAAAAAAACAGGTTAGTCATGATATAATCAATCATGATTCTTCTTAAAATGGTAAAACCTATAATTTAAAAAAAGATATTTCAAAATTTAAATGCTTTGAAGTGTTTTTTATAGTACTTTCTGTGTCTGTCTACAATTAGAGTGAATCCGCTGCTCTTTTATTAGCCAATTTATATCTCAAAAGGTAGACGTTTCTCAAATATTTTCCCCCAGGAAATTTTCAAGTATGAAAGCTTGAGTTTTGTGAATCTCTGAGGATTTTTATACTGATATAAGCAACCTTGTATTTACAAAGATTTTTTTTATTTCTTTATTAAAAGGCTTCAAAATACTTTAGAATATTTTCTGATGATAATAAGAATAGACAGGACTCTTCAGAAGGCTGAGAACCAGGACTGGTCTTCTCAGGTTTCTTTATCTTGTGTTCTATTCACTAGATGCATTTACTCAGTTCCCTGGATCCTTTCCCAGGCTCTCCAGGGAAAATATACAGCAGCCTCAGAAACAATAACTTTTTGACATAAGAAGAAAACAGCATAGTTTTAATAAAAATGCTGACACTGTAGAGTAAATTAACTTCCATTTTTGGAAGGAGGGAGATGAGTAAAAATACTTACAAACGTTAAGGGGTGGGGGGAGAAAAAGAAAAAGAAAAAAACATCCCACGCCCCTCTCTTTGTAGGCTGTTGAATGTTTCTTTCATCTGTTGTTTCCCAGTAACTCTTAAGTCAGCTTTCTTGTTTGTTAATTTATTTTCCTGCAATCAGCTCACTCAGCTTTCACTGATGTTTTCCAGACCAGAGACTGATGACTAAAACAACTTTAGCATACCCTGTGCTTTCCACTTGACCCAGTTAGGACTTCTTTTAGACATACTCTATGGGTACCGCTGATATATTGCGGAGGTTAGAAAAAAATATTTTGAAAAGATATGGTTCGTATTAGGCACAGAAGAGAATTGAACCCAAAAGGACTTTTCTTTTAGGCTGGCATGAATATCTAGTAATTAGGCCCAGCTCTGAGTCATCCAGTAAACTGAGACTAAAGTTACTAAAATAGATAGTCGATGTACACATAATTGATAATTCACATTATCTGTGAAAATTACTTTAAAAAGACTGACAACCTGCCAGGCAAAAAGCAGAAAAAGAGTTTTTTACCTTAAAGCAGACTATACAACACTGGTGTGCCTAAAGAAGGAACATAGCAAAACAAAGGCAGAGAGAGAGTGGAAAGTCAGATAAGGTTTTTTCACTCAGCAGCATCACTTTCTACAGCGTGAAAGCTTTGGGGGAATTAGCAAAAGCTCCTCTGAAGAAACAGTCTAGGGTTATCCAACAAGTTCTCAGGAATTCCCATTATGGACTCCATTCCTAGAAAGGAAACTGATGGAGCACAATCATATTACTTCAACAGCACTACTAGAAGGAAATAAATTTCTGAATTTGTGACTGTATCTCCCTCTCCAGGCCACTTCCCTTGCCCCTAATGGACACACATCTTTGAATCTTCTTGGCCTTGGTTCAGGAGAAACTCAAAACTCAGTCCTTCTACCAGGGAGAGGGGAGTTAGCTCAGAATCCTATTCAGCCAACCTCTGTTACTTAAATTTTTAAAGTGGGAGTCAGACTATCGTGTTCCCAAAGGGCTTATTGCCGTGGCTCCTTCATTCCCACCCTTCCTTTTGGGGAATGGGGATTACGCACAGCACATCTGTATTTTCCCTAGGGGTCTAGTTTTGCAAATTCTGTTTTAAAATTTTTATACACACACAATGGGGATGGAGCTGCAAAACTGATTTTTGAACTACTTCCTTTACAAGTCCTGCAAAAGAGGTCTAGCATTTTGACTTTGCCTTGTACTTTCTTTTAGAAGTATTTGACAAATATGTTTATGTTTGCAACCTTTTGGGGCTTCAGAAAAATTGGTATAAAAAACCCATTTTAATATCCTGTTCTTAGCTACTTTTTAAATTTTTTAATAAAGGAAGAAGATTCACTAAGTAACATAAGATTTACTTAGTGAATTCAAGGGAAGAGATGTTCCAAGATAATGGACTTAGAAATAGTGTCAGTTTTCTGGAATTTTTAAAAGGCTAAAAAGTCACTTAACAGTTACTGAAGTCTTAATATCCTTTGTCACTTTTAGAAGGATTATAAAAGTCAATGCCCTAGGCTTGAACAGCCTGTTTTTTGTTTGTTTGTTTGTTTAAGATTATAATTTTAGGATGCATTTGGCTATCAGATGTAATAGTATATATTCAAAAGGCTAACAGCATATCAGTGTAATAACTCTAGGTCCGTTTAATAATGTTTTCTGAGATTTTAAAATGATGCTTATAGCGTTTGGATATGTCAGAATTTCTTCTTAAAATGGGGTCCAAATTTATATTGCTATAGTCCTTAGGATAGTGTTTTAGAAAAGACAGATGCCCAGAAAATATAGATTATTTTAATGAATGTGTTCACGCTATCTTATTTCCAATATGCTGCTATAAATAGTTTTTCTGAAACACAAGCACAATATTTCTTGCAGATTTTGCTTTAGTGATGACAACAGTTTGATCATGTAAGTAGCATTGTAGCATATGTTTTAAAATGTTATTTTGCTGTCAAGACTAATTCATTGTTGTCTTAAGTGAAATAAGCAGATAACTTGTAACATCAAATATTCTCAAATTTCATTTTCATGTTCCTTCTGTCAACATCTCTGATATTGACTATGTTCTCCTTGGATCCTTTACTTTGTCCTTGCACGGACATTGACATCTCAGTAACTAAAGAAATACCACATAGGAGCAGGTAAAATATTCATCAGATACATCTCATATTCCAAATTTACAGACTTAAATGAAGAACAGTTGCTTATACGTAGTATTTTACAATAAAATGCTAAACATGCCTGTTTTAACAAAACTTACCAACTCTTAGAAACATTTAGAATAACTCTTCATGCAAAGACTGTTTTTCACCTCTTCCACTGAAACTTCATAAAATATTTCTCTAAGATACTTAGAAGAGGTGGTATATTTATCTTCTTTAGTTGACCTAAACTCTTTTCTTTAGTATTACCATTTTGGGGCTAGAGATGACTGAAAGTCAGTGAGTCTTTGCTCACTGGAGCAAAGTCAGTGAGTTCACAGTTTAGTGATGGGATAGCTGCAAAGTTTCACTGAGATATAGATCCTTTAGAGAAGTCCTTCTTAAACTTTTGAAGTCTCTTGTAGGACTTCAAAACTGCTGATGCTTGGGCTTCACTCCCAGTGGAGGTGATTGCATTGTCTAGGGGTGTAGCTTGAGTTTAGAATTTCTAAGATGGTTCCCAAGTAATTCTGGTGTGCAGACAAATTTGAGAATCCTTGCATTAGAACCAACCAAGGAACTTTTAAAAATACCTATGTTTAAGCTCCACCTTATACCAGTGAAATTGGAATCTTTGGGATGAGTCTTCAGGCATCATTATTCAACAGTGCTAATGTGCAGCCAGATGAGAACCTCAGAAACTGGTATCATTCTTAAAAATGGAGGTTTTCAACAAAATGGACCACTTATTTAGTAGGCCTTCAGTCAATTATTAAGTAGTTTCCAAATAGTTGGGCCTATAACTTAATTTACTAAGCATTCTAACTAAACATACAGTCGATTATGATGGATATTATCCATCTTATCTCTAAATAGACGATAGAAGATGACCATGGGTCAGTTACTAATACTTCCTCAGAAACCTATTTGACAAAAATTAAGTAACTCCATAGTCATTAACTCTCACAGTCTCTCTTACTGAATTCCATGTCATTCATCTCTTGAAGCACCACTTACTTATAGCTATAAATGCTATACAGGTTTATGTATTCTCCCTAGAATAGCTCAAAAGTCATCTGTAACTATATACATTGTCATCAACGGCTGGCCTTCTTACATACTACACAGAGATTCACTAATCTTTATTCATTAGTTCTACAAGTGTTATTAGCACTTTTTATGTACCACATATGGTGTAGGTTGGGGGAATACAGTTATGAATAAGACATAGTCTCTTGGCTCAAGGAAATCACAGCTATTTCAATTTATCATGACAAATGCTAGCATTTGACACCCTGTAAGCACAAGTGTCAAATAGCTTTTATTGTTTATTTTTAAAAATATGGCTAATTGGAAAAGTAACTTACCTGGAAGTGAATCTTGCATAGCAGGCAATCATTCTACTACTGAGCTACATCCCTAACTCAAATTTTAGTTATTTTATATTCTATTATTAGGTACACTTCTCAAAGAATTTTGCTAATTTCTATATTTAATACTTTTTCTATCCCACTCCTTTTTCTGGATTCACTTATCTTTTTTCTCAAAGTAAAAGCACAGCTTAGTTACAGAGATTGCAGCTTATGCAATATTAGGAACTTCTTTTAAAAAATTCAAAGATATTATGTTTTTTTAAAGAATGAAATAGTCTATTTTTCTAGGATAAGAGTAGGATAAGAGGACATAATAATTATTGGAGACTTGAAGATTTAGGTCCTTTTATTCTGAGATCTCTTTGACAGCTTATTTTTGAGGAATGCCTCATAGAAATGCTTTCCCTCTTTGTCCAGAATACTTGGCAGCCTGTGCACATGAGGAGCCTTGAAGATTAAGTTTCATTAGTTTATGGTAAATTTGCCTTTGAATTATATTCATTTTCTTTATTTGGCTCATTCTTGACTAACAGTTAACTCTATTACTAGAGTTCTATGTTCTTCACATTTGGAAGCTGATATTTAATCTGTTGATGCTGAGAAATCTGTCAGGCTAATTAGACTCCTCTGTAGACAATTTTTCTTTCTGTTAGCATTTAAGTTTTTCCTCTTCATCTTGATATATTACAATTTTCCTGTGGTGGTTCTACAAGTGGACTGATTGTTGGTTTTCCTGCTTGGTCTTCCAGTGTATACTTTCTCAAACATCTTTCTTCAATTCTGAAAACTTTTTATTCATCTATTAGACACATGTTTGAGCTTTCAATCTTTTTCATGTTCTTCAACTGCTCCTTCATATTTTTTTATTTAATTACTTTTCTGGTATACTGTGTTGGTCAGAATTCTGCAGAGAGACAGAACCAAGAGAGTTTAGGTATAAATATATATAGAGATACAGATACATGACAGAGCATTCATTAGAGAAATTCTCCCTATGATTTGTGGATGCTGAGAAGTCCCATAATAAGCCATTTCAAACTGAACACTCTGGAATTGTGGTAGCATGGCTTAGTCCAAATTTGAAAACCTATGAATGAAGGATGCCAACATAATTCTGTGTAAAACAAAAGGTCCATGAGTCCCAGTAGTTCTGCTGGTGCAGGTCCACAGGCTGAAGAACCTGTAGTTCTGATATCTAGTGGCAGGAGGAGAAGGGCATTCCACTCTGGAAGAGAGAAAGAATACCCACTTCTTCTGCATGTTCTGTGTGGGCCCCTAGCAAGTTGAATGGTGCCTGTCCACATGGAGAATGGATCTTCTGCACACAGTGCATTTACTAACATGCCAATTTCCTCTCAGAACCACCAGACATACCCAGAAACAGTGCTTCCCAAGCCATCTTCCAATCCAGTTGACACCTAAAATCAACTATTATAGGCACATTCTGGATCTCAATATTTGAAATTAATGAATTATTTTACTAAGTTTACAGTTTATTCAGTGTGTTAGGTTTTTTTTTTATTTCAATGACTATATTTTATTCCCATATTTCTAATAGGTCTATTTCATATGTACTTGATGTTATTCAATTTCTACCTGTTTTAAATGTCTTATCCTTTATTTTATATACTTATTTCTTCTTTCGTCTTGAGTTTTTAAATGACCCATGTTTTCAAATCATTTTAGATTATATAAATATCTTAATTTTTCACTAGTGAATACTTCTCACGAATTTTACTGTCCTTCCCTTTTATCATTATTCTTTCTTAATGTGTATTTTGGTTTATATTTTTACCTTGTAGGAGAGGTTTTTATAGCTATTGTGACCTTTGTATTTGAAAGTTTAGAAGGAAATTTGTGGGCTATGTTTTTTGGCAGATTTTTCTAGTGGGGTTTTATTGACTGCAATTTATAATTAAATCTCACTACTATCACTTTATCATTTTCCTATCTTTGCATTGTTTCTACCTTATATTTCTCACTTTTAAGGGCGTTTCATTGTATTTTTATACTTGTATATGCTGTCTTAAATCAAGACAGTGTGTAGATAAATTATAAATAAACATAAATAAATTATAATCAAGTAACATTCTGATGTGTCAGTTACCTTCTATCTACATCTGTAACCTTAAAAAAGATTACCATTTATTATTTCACTTAGCAAACATATACATATATCTTAATTTGCTTATGGGATAAAAAAAAGCATCAAATTTGTTCCTTTGTTTTTGTTTGTCAGTGATATCTTTTTTGCATTAGTTTTGTCTCTTCAGGTTCATTTGTTATTGTTCTGACACTTGTCAACCAATTTTAAATAGTTGAGAAATAAGATCTTAATAGATTGATGAAAAGGTTGATCCTATTTATTTAAAAGGTACCGAAATTCCCAGAGTGTGTATAATATTAGATTCTAAGTCTCTTGAGATCAAAGGTAATCTTTGTTTGATGCTCTGGATATGGTGTTCCTCCTGATCAATACTATATGAAATGAAACCTCAGTGTTGCTTTTCATGACAATGGGGAGGAAGCATCCCAGAAGATCGGAAGCCATCAAGGGAACAGTAATTTCAATCTACTAGTGTGGTCCAAGAATGCAGTTTTTTGACATGTATCTTTTGAGTGATACTCAGATGAGAAGAATCAACTTAGCAAATGCCTCAGTGTGTTATTAGTTTTTGTTAAATAATTAGTACCTCTTGGATTAGGACCTTTTTTACATACTTTGTTCAAATGCCTTTATTGTCAAAGGAGCTGACAAAATTATTAGTCATTCTCTAATATTTGAAGGACAAGTGATGAGGTCTATTTAATATTCCTAGCCACAACTGGTTTTTATTTCACATTTAGTAATTAAAAGCATTGTCTTCTGTACTGTTTTCTTGTCTAGTATATATTAAATAAGATTTCTTCATTATTCCTTTGCAAATATATGGGGAAAAGGCCAGAGATGTAATTATTTATGTTTTTAGACAAAAAAAAAAAAAAAAAACCTATAATATTGAGGGTCACATAGTAATACTGGCATTTTCCAGTATTGAAATACAATCTTTTATTCTTCTGTTTGTTCTTTTTTTTTAATTTAATTTTTAACCCATAGTTTTCTGTTAGAAGGGAGCAAATTCATACCTGAAGAAAAATCTTAAATTCAGGTAAGATGGAAAGATAAAACTGCAAGACTGAACTGACAGTTATCAAGTTTGCATCTCATTTAATGTTTATGTATTTTCCCACATGTATTTTTGGTACTGTATAAATAAACTGTTAAGATGTTAATGCGGGAGGAGGGGAGATAGGGGGTGAGATATTAACGACCATGAACATCTTGGCTTCTTAGTTAATTATTATAATATGTCACCACTTTTCTATATTAACACCTTTATTGTTATTTTCTTGCCACTTTTAAAAAATCAAATGGAGAGGGCTGGGAGTATATCCCCAGTTAGAGCATATATCTAGAATGTGGGAGACTCTGGGTTTATTTCACAGCACCAACACACACACAGAAAATCAAATGGTAGAATATATTTAATTCAACACAGCCCTTCAATATAGTATCATATGTGAATACTTGTTTTTTTTCATATTTTGAAAATTAAAGGAGGAAATAGTATACTGTCATTGGTATTTTACCAAGGTTGAAAAATCAGTGGCTGTTGGAAGGAATTACAGGAGTGTAGATTGAATGGGGCTGTGGTGAAGTCATCTCTTGTGGGGAATTGTTCCCAACCACTTCTGTAAAATACCAAAATCAAATCCTGTATATAAAGTGACCTAGTGTTTCTATATACACTACACATCTTCCTGTATATTTTAAATCATATCTAGTTACTTATAATACCTAATACAAGATAAGTGGTATGTTAGTAGTTGTTATACTGTATTACACAGGGGCTACTGTATTTTGTAGGAAATAATGACAAAAGAGTCCATATGTCTTCATTACAGGCAATTTTATCCACCAGTGGTTGATTAGATCCATGAGTATGGAACTTATGGATACAAAGGATTTAATGTGTATGCACATACACATGCAAGTGGAGTCAACAGGATCAGCTATGGAAACAGGAATTTGATGTCTTTTGCATCATTCACTTTTGACATTTATTCGTTTGTTCAGGAAATAGTTACTGAACTCTAGTTATAAGCCAGTTACTTTGCTAGGTGCTGGTTACAATGTATAAGGCATGATCTCTGCCCTTTCAAATCATAAAGTCAACCTTCATTTCTTTATTATTTCTTTTTAGCCTTGGAACACCAGAAGGTGTGTCAAGATAAGATCATCTTGGATTAGAAGGAATGGAGAATGTTTGATATTCCTAAGCTTCTTTAAAATCCTGAAATCCCAGTTTAGATGTTAGGCATCTGTTGTGGTAGGGCAGACAATGTTATTTAGAGGGGCAGTGGTCATCACTGAGATCTTATGTAGAGTATGAAATGGATCAGACTTTGCCTGTCCTATACCTACCTCCCCCTTCTCTAATCAGAATCCCTGTGACCCAGACAGCATCTAGCTTCCTGTGTGATTTTATTCTTCATCCAAGTGCTCTAAGCTTAGTTACCACAGGAAAGTTAACCCTCATGGAAGAGAAATCTTAAAATAATATATGCTGAGAAATCTTAAAATATATGATGGACATATTAAAAATCAGAACAAGTGGCTTCATGTATAAAGGTGTCCATAGGAGATATAAGGGTTATTTTAAGACTCATAAATTATAGTGTTACTTATTGCATTGAACAGATACTTAATGTGGCACGTATTATATGTCAAGCTCTAATCTAAGCTCATTTCACCCTTAAAGCAGCCCTCTAATATAGATTACTATTTTAACCTCTGTTTTAGATAAGGAGACTGAGACACAGAGGGATTGCATGATATGTTCAAGTTCATTCAACTAGTGGATTTGGGATTCTAACTCAGACTTCTAATCTGGCAACTCTAGATTCTATGTTCTTACTGATAATTGCACCACATTGCTTCGTCCCTCTAGAGTGCCACATATGGGACACCTGATGTCTATGCCATCATTCCATGTATCAGTCTGAAACTCAGAGAAAAGGCCTCTGCTATAAACAGATAAGAACTATTTTGCATATGAATATAGTTTAAGCTATGAGAACATGGGATACAAATAACATGAGGAAAGGAGATTCTTAAGGGCAGGGCCTAGTAATACTTCAGTGACTGGTAACAAAAGCACAATCCGAAATATGAACTGGTAAGTGAGGAGATCCAGGAAAAAGGGATCTTGTATACAAAGGAAAGACTGAGTTGAAACAAGAACTTACTTTGCTATTTACTTATGCAACATTGCAAAGAAATGTACTGTTTCTGGTAGTGAAGAGAAACTGTTTCTAAAAATTAGATGTTCATAGTAAAGAAGGTAAAATGAGCTGCGGCAAAAACATATTTCAAGGAAATACAAATATATGCTTAAACTTTTTATTTACATACACTTACTAGGTGAAATAAATTAAGTGAATTTTATGCTCTCTTTTCCATATAAGCTTTTTCTTCTGACCATAGCTCAGCTAAGTGTAGGTTGATGTTTTACCTTATAGGCACTTACGGACTTTTTTCAGTACAGGAATATCAAAAATTTATGAGTCCCAAGAAAATAATAATTTAATTTTCCTTAGGTGGTGCATGGCCGTAAGAATTAGCCACTAATCCCCAAGTAGGATTATCTTTTGAAAGATTTACTATACCAAAATACTAGCTGTGAATCATAATTCAGAACAGCTAGAATTATATGATGGCATTGTACATTTGTAATTGAATGTATCTAACAACAATTTTAATACTTTCCTTCCATGCAATATTTGAGCCACATAATAACATTGCTATTAATTTATGATATTTTCTGATATAATTAAAGTTTGATATATCATACAATACTCCATTGCCATAAAGTCTTATACATCTTTGTTATGTAGTATTGGAGAGAATGCCCTAAAAATTGGGAGAACAACCATAGATTTTTTAAAGAGAAGAAAGAATTTTAGATTAAAAGATATCTCAGGATATATAACCAAATGTTAGATAAATTTAGTTGAATACTCCCTTTGCTATAATTGGTTGGTGTAATATATTGTACTAAACTCAGGGGAGAAAGTCTTCTAAATTGTTTGCTTCAGTGAGATCAAACCCCACATAGTAAAATCAAGTTTCTAATTTCATTCTTGTTGTTACTATATGTATGCTGACATTTCTCAACCTATAAAATAGTAATTTTGATAACTCCAATAACTATTTAAAGGAATTTTGTTATTTACTAGGAATATCAGTTTATTTTCAAATAATTTTAGGAAATTTTTCTAAATTCTCATTTGTGGAAATAACCATACCCTTTTATTAGGTGCGCACATATAGAACTGGGTTAATGTACTGCTGGAATGCAATGGTAGTCAATAATCTACATAAAAAGATGAAAATATTCCTTAGGTACATGATTAAGGGGGCAATGGAGATGCTGAAATTACTCTATAAGTTCCATATTTTTGTGAACTTTTGATTAATGCAGTACAAATTGGTAGTTTCCATTTCTGTGTTATTTATCATTACCATGTTATTATTTTGTTACATGGATCAACAAATATATAGGGAATAAAAATGGGAGAGTTCACTCACTGATGTGAATTAATGTGAATTTCTTTGAATTGTGCTTTCTATACTTTTGTTTTCTGGGTGATACCTACTGTTACTGAGCATTGTCAAACAGAACCTGAACACATCTTCCTTAAAGTATCACAGGTGTAATATTTGTTCATCATAAGTCTTAAAAATTTATTTATAATATGTTTAGAGAAATGTAATTTTGTTAACAATGAAATAGCTATTTTGGAACTTTCTATAACATCTTAAGTAGAACACTCCACTATGTGTTCTTCGTCTCAGTTTTCATTTGAGTAGCTGAGTCTTAAATAAATCCTGAAACTTAAGCTTTCAAATTTGAGATTTTATGTTTTCCAAAATTCAAATGAAATTCATTCTCTGATTTGGTGGAACAGATGCAGTGAGACATATATATATATAAAAATAATGAGAAGAAATATGCGATAAAAGCTGTCTTTATGCTAGTAATGCAAACCATTCTATTCTGTGCATTGTGGTTATCAGAGTTTAGAAAAGAAATTACATTTAGAGGAAATGACACCTGTTCTCCAAGTGTTTTAAGTCTGAGATGTTAAAATAAATGTTTTGAATTGCAAAGCTTAGAAATGTATTTCATACCTTCTCATTTATATTACATTACAACTAGAAACCTTAATTTTGATTAATGATCTATCATCCCCAAATTGATTTTAATTATTACTCTGCTTTGAGAAGGTTCCCAATATCCTATTTTCCAAATTTCTTAATCTGTTCTCTATTAATAGCATGCTTCATGAAGATGGCCTTTGGAGGGGGAGGCAACTGGGGATTGAACCCAATTGTGCACACACCACTGTGCCTGGCAAGATGGTCCCTTTGAAATTAACCATTTTAACTCATGTCACATAAAACACTGGTTCTAGGGAGGTTCCAAACAGTACCTTTCTCCATATAATACTTAACATATGCCAGTATACTCCTTTACTATTCATTGTATTTCTAGCACTAAGTACTAGAAGCACTCTGGTTTTATGCTCTAGGACTCATTTTACTGAACCAATTAGAACTCTTCATCTCTTTCTGGTTAGATGCTAGGTCATTGTGAGCGCTCAGAGCACTCCCTTCATGATCATAGTTGATATCCATTCATGCCCTTGCTAGCCTAGGTAAGGGTCTTTGAAGCCTACCTTTTTCATCTGGAATCAGCAGATGTCCTTAGCAGTTTGGAAAAGAGGATGACTTTCATTCCTTTTCCTCTCTTATCTCTCTTTTTGTTATGAATTATTGGTAAGTATGAGATCACAACAACTAATCCAGGAAATGCTATGTGTTAACAGCTTTTCCACTGTTCTTCCAATTTACTTTCCACAAGCTGTTGCTTATCCTTTCAATTTCGCCTCTAATGAATTGTGAATAATGACATTTAGATTTTATAAAAATGATAATTATTCAATTTTCACCTTATTGGCCTTTTAACTTCTGTAAATATATTTAGGTAGATATAGGCTCTGCTCTTAGCATATGCTGCCATATCTATCACTGATGAGAAAATATTTTAACTTCAAATTAATGCTCCTTTTTACAATATTTGCAAGCTAAGGTGTGGTTGATGTTTTACCAATATTGTAACAATCTTATATTGGCATACGAGAGAGGGTTTTTCTGTGACAGGTTATTTTGGCACTAACAGGTTAAACACATTGTTATTACCATAACTTTTTATATCTTAATAAAACAATGCATTTTCACTGTCATCTGGAAATAGATATGTAAACTATCACCTCTCTATCTCATTTATTGTACTTTCTGCCTCTGACTAGTTCCTTCTTTTAATTACTCCTTTTATTAATTTAAAATTGTACACAATTAACTACCTTAAGTTGTTTTTAGTAAAGTTTGCTTTCCATCTGATATTAAAGAGGGCCAAGATTCTATTATGAATATTGCAATAGAGGAGAGAACCCAGAAAGTAAATACTTGAATAATAACTACCTGCTTTGAAGAGAGGACTACGGAGTTTATTTATATTTTAGATGTTATTACACATTTTGTTCAGTTAACTTGCTGGGTAATAAATACCCTGAAATTAAAATGACCCCTTTTCACAAAATATAGCTGTAGGATTCATTTACTACAAAGCTGCCTTGGTTTCATTTTACATCCTCCTGAAATAGAAAATGATATCCTACTCATGCATCTGAAGTGGGCTTTAAAACCATCCAAGGCACTGTTGTGAAATTAATGACTGCTTCTTTTAGCCTCAATTACATCTTGTGATTTTCTTGTACTATGCTTACTTTCCTGTTTCTCCTCTGACTTTATAATGTAACTTTATAATGTATCTTATTGGTTGCATTCCAGATCTTTTGAAAACCTCCCCTTCAGAAATGGTATGTGTTTATAACTGCCTTGAAAACCTTTAGACCTCTACAAATTCAAAAACATAAATCTTAAGATTAATGTTCCGTACTGTGTATGGTTAGTTTAAGGACATCTTAGCTTTTTAAATATTGAGGCACCAACAGCTTGAATAAGAAAAGCAGCTTACAGCAAAACAGTGTAATGATGACAAAATGTTAATTAAATTTTTGCTTGTGAAATTTTTATTTTAAGTCTGAATGATCCTATACAAGTGTAACTAACTAAAAGTGAGAGATCTGCTCAGCAGTTCTGACTGCTCATTATTGGTCCTTGATATTTAGCTCATGTGTACAGTTATTCTGTTGCAAAACATTATACCACTTGAAAGCATTAATAAATAACAGTGTTTCCTTTTAATTGCAAGACTTCAACATGATTGTTTCTTATGATATCATAGTTAAACTTATAATCCTAATGGATTTGTTAGAAAAAATAAGTTATACCAATTTTGAATGTATTAAGCCTCTTATCCATCCAAAACTACAGAAATTGTAAAAGTTCATTTGGTTTATAAAAATACCCTTTATAAGAGTGCATGATAGACTTGAACAGCTTTTCAATCAAGAAGTAGTATTTAAAAAAAAAAAAGGACGTCTAACAATAAAATTCTAGATTGCTCCTGGAATGCTCTGGTGGCTTTATTAATCCTTTACTTTTCACTTGTTGAACATTTTTTTGACTGCTCATTTAATTTTTGAACAAGGAAGGTGCTGTGGAGAGAAAGGAAAAGGAGAATGAAAGTTCTAGCCTAGTGTATCCTGATGCTTGTAGTCTAGTTTAATGTCTAGAGACATTACTAAAGTGTCAAAGCCAAAGTTATGCTGTATAAATAAATACTACTAAAGAATTCATTTGAATACTAGAATGTACACATCAGAATACTAGAATTAAAAGAGATCTTACCAGTTATCAGTTTTAGGAATAAGCTGGGGTCCAAAGGGAAAGAAATAGCTTTATAGACAGCAGTAAAGTAGATCGAGAGACTTGTTTCTTGTGTCAGTTCTTTTTCTTGTTCTAAGAGTCCACATTTCTTGTTTTGGGTTGGTAGCCAAGAGGACACAGTATGAGCAGTAATAATGAAAGGAATAGTGATGACTAAAAGTTATGTAACTTCCTATGTGCTAGGCTCTATTTTAAGTACTTTACATTCATTAGGTTACTAAACCCTCACGATAACTTTATAAGGTAAGTGAAGTTATCATTCCCATTTTGTGGATGAGGAAACTGAAGCCAGAGAAATTACTAAAGTGACAGGCCCAGTTCATGCCAGGTAATATAGGAGAGGGGTTACCATGTTGAGCAATAAGAAGTTAGTAATTTATTTTTATCCAGTGGATAATTTTCAACATTACCGTTACTTCCCCCTTAAGGATGGGTGGAGGGAATCAATAATTTGAATGAGAGTTTATCCATAACATGCATTCATAATTATCAAAGATACATTGCTAGCTGTGGTGTATGTCAGCAAGTGTATCTCAAGGCAAGAAGTCTGGCTGCATGATCACCTGTGTTTGGACCTTTTGATTGTAGTGGATCATATATTTTGAAGCAGTCACTGTTTATTGCCTTATTCTGTGGTTCGATATCTTATTTTAACCAGTTAACCTCATTTCTAAAAACATCTATAGTTAACCACTAACATATGTCATCCATATTTTTTGTTTAGAATTGTATTCCATTCTATTTCTTGCTGTAGAAAATTTAATTTCTCACTTTAGTTTACTGAACACCAGTTTATGTAGGAAGATGTGAATGGGGTTGACTGATGATCTTTATTCCTCTTTGTCTTTACATTTTAGACACCAGTGTTATTGATCAAAGTAGTGCAGAAGGTATAGTATGAGGTAGTTATAGCAGTTCTAAATAAAATTATCCATTTTTGTAGACTCTGAGAAGCAAGGAGCAGGGCTTTATTTGATCCTGTCTCAAAGGAGTATTGCATTCTTTAATGTTCTCTGCTTTCTTTTAACATCCTACTATTGACTTGACTAATAAAATACTTGAAAAATACTATAACTCTACAGGATCTATAATGGAACTATAGTTTAGATAGATGTAGAGTTTTCCTCTGTGTAGTTCAATAAACTTTAATTAACAATCTGTCAGCTTTGTTTTCATTTAACAATATTTACTCAACTCGTACTAAGAATTCGGTTCTGTTGTAGGTGCTGGAAGGTGTGTTTGTTGCTATGGTCATTAACTTGTTTTTATTCTAAGTTATCCATTGAAGTAGATAAATTTCTCATCTGGTTAAAGTTTTTATAGCTAGGGTAAAGCAAATATGTAGTGTTAAATGGCCTAAGTTTATTCTAACTGCTTTGCAGAAATTATTAGACGTAAGACACAAAATGATCAATTCTTCTTTAAAAAATATTTTTTAGTTGTGGATGGACACAATACCTTTATTTTATTTATTTATTTGTATGTGGTGCTCAGGATCTTGTTGCTTAAAATCTTTGCATCTTTGGTCATTGAAGGCTCTTATGGTTGGTTCTGTGTCCCTTTGACATATCCACATCATTGTAAGACCTCTTTTCCTCTCTCTTCTCCTTGCCCCCACCTTGGTACTTCCTTATTTTCTAGTAGTATGATATGCTTCAGCCCCACCTTTTATATTTTCTGCTCTTGTCCTAAGATTAGTCATTTTTATGAGGATCTCAGGTTCTTTTATTGAAGAAATGTATTAGTTATGAATATCTAGTTACTAGATAACTTATTGCTACTGAAGTGTGATTACTGCTTGGCCCTCTCAGCTAACAGAGCAAAGCATTATACTAACCCATGTGTATACATGTTAAATCTCCATGTTTCTATTTGTAATGATCTGTACTTTTATTAAACTATCATGAGCTCATTGTATCTCCAACTCTAATTGATCATCACGTGGGTGGTTCTCATCCTCCCTTGCTTACTTCTAACATCTACTCCAACAGTGAGAAATTTGGTACCCCTCCTATATCATCCGCTTGCCAAGTCGTTCAATTCATATAAGTACATGAATAAATATTTATATATATATGTATGTATATATATGTATATATATTCTTTTGATTTCATTTACTGTTCTTACCATACATTTTTGCTTCATGGTATAGTAAAAACAGGGAGTAACTGTATAATTAATCACTTTTTACTAATGTGACAGAAGTCAATATATTTTTACTAGGCTTTCATTACTTACTTCAAGAGACTAGCACCACTTCCAAGGAATCTCTAGGCTGCTGTCTTGGTGAAAGCAACCTGGTGAGATTTCTTCTGTAACTAACAAGCTAAATCTTCAAATCAGAATCATGATTGCCATTGTCTCTGATCTCAGATGAATCCTTCTACTGTACTAATTCCATGTAAGGGAAGGCAAAGTACAAAAAATGCTTCATAAGAAAACTAATTATTTTATCTGTTGGTATTCATTATATGATAATTCGTTTTTGCATTAAATGGGAAAATAGGGAAATAGTTTGTTTCATGGAAGGAAGAAGTTTTTAGAAGTGGCATCCATTTTGATTACATTTTATAGGTTCTTTTTTACTTAATTTTCTTCATTTTATACAATTCAGAAAGTATAAAATACTGATATCTAAAAAGTAATTGTCTCCACCATTTAATTTTCTGTCAGTGATTAGATGCTATAGGCTCAATCCTGAACTCTGCCCTGCTTCTTGTTGCCTTTTGACTCTTGAGGTTGACTCTCATGGGGGCAGAATCCAGGATTCCTTTTGCGTTAATGAGCTGAAATAAGCTAGGGTCTGGCCTTCTGGAGGGGATAAGGAACTTGGGAGAAGGAGCAATTCTGGCAGATAAGTTTTAGAATTCTCTGACTAGTGATTCTGGCATTGTCCATTTGGCCACCTTTTTGTTCCTGTTTTATAATGCCATAAACCACTTATACTGTCAATAGTTTTTAAACTCTTCTTATCTTTGACTAACAATGATTTAAAAAAAATCAAGAATATCAGTTTCTCTCCTTCAGTAGATTCAGAAATGTGTTACTGGATTGAAATAGCTAAAATTATAACTGATGTGGAAAGTGATGAGTAATAAATTGAGATACCCAAAATACTTATTTTCTAAGTGTAATACTCATTTTTATTTTCTGTGAACATGGTACCATGAAGCTTACATATGTTTTTTATTTATGGCAAAAGAGTCAGAGGCATTTGACCAGTTCTAGTGGAGTAGGCATTGGTAATTTAGGGTATTTATTTCTTTGCTGAGTCTACTTGAATTCAGTTAAACCTTCAGATCTTAGGCTTAAACACATCTTTGAAAGGAGTTTATTCCTGCTTGGCCGCATCAGCCTGATGCAGAGAGACAGATACCTGTGTCGTTTTAGCTGCTTACTATTAGCTTGATCTAAATATTTCACTGACCTCTTTATGTTTCTTTATTTTTTAACCTCTAAAATGGAGAACATACCTCCCGGGAGGACTCCACTGCTCAGAAGAGCACTTTGAATAGCTTAAAGACATTGGCTGCTCTCATCTCTGTTGGCTCCTAGCAGTCAGTGAACTGAAACCAGATCTTTCCCTGGTGCAATTCTCCACTTGGCCTGCCTTGAACTATGTTCCTTGGAAGTTGTTGAAGTCTCTGTTGTACCTAAGTTATACCACTGGCTTATGGAAATTGAATCAATGTCCATGAGTTTTAAATCTGTCGAGAACTCATGTAATAGAAGTGACTGTCATCATGACAGCTGGTCTACTACTACTATTTAGAAGAATCACATTTGCTACCTTTAAAATAACTATCAGCATGGTTTTTCCAGTATCTTTTAAACAGTGATTTTTTTAAAAAGAAGGCTAGTAGATATTTTATGTAAGGATTATTTAGTTTTGATTGATGCACTATATATCCTAATTCATTAGGCATATTTTAGATTTTTTAAAAGAGGAAATTTCAGAATCCAGTGACATTTGAAGAAAATCTTATTTTATAGCTTAGTTTTCACAGTCCTACTCATTTTTCTCTATCCCAAATGCAATCATTTTAGATTGCAGATGTATGTCATTTATTCTTTTTTAATACATAGCCTTTTCCTTAGCAACACATTGTGATATTAAGAGAAAAGAGAACTGAGTAAACCATGGAATACTAAGTAGAATCTTAGTATGTTGGCAGTATCTAATATCTATTAGGGAAACGACTTCTGAAATAAAGAGACCCATGCTGAAATACAATGTAGCTTTTTTTCTTTTTTTCCCAGATATATTCCTTTTGCTGGCATATTTAATAATTGTTTTCATAGACAGTAGTACCATCTTCATTAAAAATAAGTCACAGTTGTTCCATTGCATAAAAATTTGATCATAGCCTTTTGCTCTTATGTTTCTTTAGAAAGATGATTATTAAGTACAGTCAATCAAAAAGGCAATTGCACAGATTTCTTTATGCTCTTTTTACAAAATCTAATTTCTATACTATGTAGTCCAACAAGAGAGGGAGAGAAAAAATGTGGTAGAGTAAAAGGAAAGGGGCATGTGCTCAACTAGTATTTGCTGTTTGTTCCTGATCTAGTGTTCAGTATAAGTGTGCTTACACTAAAAGAAAATGACAGAACTACCAAGTTATAGTGACCAGATTTGGTTGTCACCAGGCATTGGCTATAGTTACAGAAATCTAATTTTTATTGATGAATTTGTGATTTATTGGCACAACTAATAAATAATTTATTAACAATGATTATTAGTAAAGATTCATTTTCAGATGTCTACAAAAATAAAAAATAACCAGGTCCATTAACAATTTTGTACTTTTATTCTTGTTGGAGAAAATTTATGTTTGCTATTTGTTTTTGAACATCTTAAATGTTTAAGTATATGAACCTGTACACTACAAACTTTAAGAAATTTATCCTCTAAAATATATAACTTATTTTTATCCCATGTATTCAGGTCTTCTTACCAAATGTTTTATTTTGCTTTTGCCTTTTATTTTTAAGGAATCATTTCTCCTAGGCTACATTCTAGTTTTAGATTTTAAAACAAGTTTTAGTTTTTACAAACAATAATATTGCTTTAGTCTGTGAATTAAGATACCTTTTATTCTGAGACCATTCTGCCTTATGAAATCCCAATTTAGAATTTTTTCTCCTTTCTTTAGATATATATCAAGGTTTGTGTCTGAACACTACATAACACATAGAGAAATACCATTAGACTTCCCTGCACTTGGCAGATAATCAATAATGTCTGGGTTTCTCAATTGAAGATGGAACTTGGCATAGCAATCATTTTTATAACTCCTTCAGCTTCCTCTGTAGATCAGCAGTGTTCCTAACATGTTCATTGTCCAGAATCTCCACCTAGACCAAGCACTTTCCACTAAACAGCTTCAAGCCTTCCCAATTACAGAGGATGTTCTGCAGCTACATTCAGTGTTTCTCTTTCTCTCCCTGCACCTCTCTTCTCTCCTTATGCCAACCACCTACATCGTTATTAGCCATTTTAGCTTGTGCTTTTGTGTCTGTGAAATTCATTAAACTTAATAATTTCAGATATTTACAAAGAATAAATAATTGGGGGGCTGGGATTGTAGCTCAGCAGTAGAGCGCTTGCCTCACATGCGTGAGGCCCTGGGTTCGATCCTCAGCACCACATACAAAGCAATAAAATAAAGACATTGTGTCCATCTACAACTAAAAAAATATTTAAAAAAAAAGAATAAATAATTGGAATACATTTTTAAAATATAAAATACCATAAGTATTATTTCAGTATATATATATATTCTCTTCTAGAGAGTTATATTTGATATATTTTTATCCCTTATCCCTCAAGTGAATTCAGAAAATCAGAACTTGCACAGTCACTAAATCTGTACACTGTTGTTTGTTTTGTACCATTCAGCCTGCTTGTTTTTACCATCTATCAAATCCAGTTGTGAAACTGCAGTGGAAGTTGGAATGACTCCTCATCAGCAATAGAACAATAGAATCATTAATCTGTGATGAGTTAGTGGTTAGAGATTGCTAATAAGGTTATACTCAATACAAAATGTCTTTCAATGGGAAGGAACATGACAAAGGCAGAAAATTTAAACTAGATTATCCAGAAAGATAAAACAAAGTTATGTTGGGAAATTATACCTTGTTTTATTTACATCTTTTATAAGGCCCAAGTTAGGTAGAGAACCGTCTCTGACACGTACAGAAAAAACCTAAGAGGAAATCAAATACTGCATTATATATCCCAACCATCACACCATGATTCTATACAAAAACTTAATCCTTTTTTTTTTTCCAGTAAAACACAGCATGCTAAAAGAAACCTTATGTGGGGATAGTTTCTATAAATATAAAAAGATGTAACTTGCTGTAATAAAAATTGATTCCATTTCTCTTATTTACTTGAAAGCATGCTTGTTGTAAACACCTTAAAATTAAATTGAAATGCACCTAAATCCATGTTTTTCTGAACTACTTGATTCAGTGTTTTAAAGTACATTGGTGTTGGAATTTCTGAGCTATTTATATGTAAATGAAAACCCTTTGTAATTGGCACAGGGAGAGCCTGCTAGAAGCCCAGTAATCTAATCTAAATTGCACATTTTCCCTCTCTGTTATACATTCATAATGGCATTGGAGGGCAAACAGTTTGATCCTTAAGTCAACATCGCTCTCCTTTGCAATAAGGGGAAGAAAAGGGAAACTTTGTTTTAAGGATTAAATGGTGAAATTTTTCTGTGACACACCAGCTTAGACAGAACTGCCAGGTTTTATAAGGAGCAAAAAAAATATCATTAACTTCTAACTACTTGGAATAGGAATTTAAATTATTTGCTTCAGGTAGTAGAATGAAGGTAAAATAGTACAGTGATTCTGACTGGGGCAGATTTAGTTTTATTGAATTTTATTTTATTTTAAAAAAAGATGTGCTATTGGAGACTTTGGTAACAGTGGTACTAAAACAATTATTCTGTTTTCACATTTTTCTTTTTTTGAAAACTTAACAGAGACAAGTCAGGGAGACAAAAACATTTAACAATGTTTAATACCCAGGGGACTTGTTTTATTCCTATTATAAACTTCAAGGGATCTGAGGGAAAGGCATCTAAATCACAAATTCCATTCTGGAGTGCACAGTGTTAAAAAAGAAGATTTAGTAGTGAATTAGTTAAAATAAGATTATTTTATTCATGCAGTCCTATCTATTCACATACCTATGCATTCATCCATTCACTCAATAAATTTCATGCCCAACTGCGCTTAAGCACTGGTTTGGCTGCTGAAGTATAGTAGAAAGCAGGGCACTCACATTGCCCTCCTGGAGAGTACTGTCAGGCTATAAGCCAGAGTACAGAGTTGAATGAAAAGTACATTAACATTTAGCTATTTACCATTTTCTGGGATTTCATGGTTCTGCCTTTTCCAGATGGCTAAGAGTTAACCATTTGAAACACAACTTATTTTACTTGAAAATCTTTCTGATATATAACCTCTAAATAGAAAGTACTGGAAATAATATTTATTTCCTTTTTCTTTTTGTTTTTTTACTGTTTTTATTTCTAGTTTTGAATTTGTTTTTATTTTTTGTTTTGTTTTTCTGTGTTGGTAATCAAAGAGATAATCTTTCTTTATGCTTTCAGGATCAAGGCTTCATATATTATACATGCCTTAATAACGCAGGCGACTGAATTATTACACTGATTTCAATTTGTATTTGTATTTCTTTTCTGGCTAACACACTATCAGATAGTGCCTTTTTGTTATAGTTGTGTCTGCTTTCACAGACCCCTACCCTCCACAATCATCCTTTCTAGTCTTCCATAGTATAGATACAAGACCACTAAGGTTATTAAAAGTATCATAATTATATATGAAGTAAGAGGCCCCTTTAAAGTAGAGTGGCTTCTTCTGTGAATAAAATATGTTCTCTTTACTAAATTGATTTTTGCTTCTCACAGATCTTTGCTTATATGCTTTGCCCTGTTCCTAATAGTTGAACCACCATTATTACCATACTAACTTTTACCAGTTTAGGAAATCAAGTTGAAAAGATGTCAATACAAACAATTCAATTGTAAATCAAAGAACATATGTTTTAGTGTTTGAAGCAATACCCCCTGAATTTTAGATACCACATGCACAATGCTTATTTTCTAGACAGTTTCTTAAACAATAGCAGGCTTTATCCTGAAACTTCTTATTGGTAAAAAAAAAAAATTACTACTGTTATAAAATGTTAGGATTTACCAAAGTAAAACTTTTTCCTCACTTAATCTTCACAACAGCTCTAAGAAATAGAAAACATTAGTAACCATATCTTATGAATGATGAAACTGAATCAAAGAGAGATTAAGTGATAACCCACTTATCTACATGAAGTGCTTGGGCTCTGTAGGCTTCTGAGCCTCTGGAAAGAGGTTTGTTCAAAGTTCAGAAGTGGTTTTGTTATGGAGCAGAGACCTTCCCTGAAACTCAGACAGTGTGAAGGTCCCTCTTCAAACCCTGATTCTTGTAATCATGCCAGAAATATTTTAGACATGTCAGCCGGCACGGTGGCTCAAGCCTGTAATCCCAGCACTTAGGGAGGCTGAGACAGGACAATGGCGAGTTCAAAGCCAGCCTCAGCATCGGCGAGGCACTAAGCAACTCAGTGAGACCCTGTCTCTACATAAAACACAAAATAGGGCTGGGGATGTGGCTCAGTGGTCGAGTGCCCCTGAGTTCAATCTCCAGTACCAAAAAAAAAAAAAAAATTTTAGACATGTTGCTAAGAGCAATAGGCTTGAGTTAATTAGAAGGGAGAGGAAAGAGGGAAAAGGAGACACTCTCAAGGGAAAGGGCAGGTCCTCTCAGGGAGGAACAGGTCTGTTTTTGCCCCTCCTGCCCTCCAGTTTTATTGGCAGGCTCAGGGAAGTTTCCAAAGAATCCTCCTCAGGTCCACCTCTTGACTTTTGACTGACAGCAGGATGACATCAGATTTTCAAATCCCCACTGCACATGACAGGATTAGGTCATTTTGGCCCATGCTGACTGATATAGCTGACAAATTTTGCTGTGAATTTGGGAGATGGACTATGGTGGAAGGGTGGAAATGGGTGAAGGAAGGAGCTAAAGAAGTAGGTGATGTGGAAGTTACCACAGTAAGGCTTCAAAATTGCCTCCATTTCTATTTGAAGAATATGTTTATTGGAAAGGGTTATTTATGAGTAAAAAAAGTTTCAGAAGTTCTTTCCTCCAGTGTATCTGTTTTCAATACTCCCTTAATTAAGCCTCTTCAATATTCATTTTCTATTTTCCAAAACCTAACCATTCACACTGATAATATTTTGTATGCTAAAGGAAAAATCAAAACATAAGAAAAAATAGGCAACCTAATGTAACAGTATTTTGTCTCTAGTGTCCACTTTTGTTTTCCCCCATGTACAGTGGTAAAGTTGTTTATGTATTACATGTTTAGTTATTAGGTAATTATTAAAGAGTAAAAGGGCCATGTAGTTATTTGTTATTGAAGGGGTAAAGGCCAGTATGCAGTTAAAAGGTTTGGAATTTACTCTCACTGAAAACAAAGACAAACAAAGGACAAAATACACGAAGCAAGACCCTGTGCATCTGGTGACTTAGTACAGTGCTTCCTGTGAGATGGAAAACAAATAAGGTGAGCCTCACAGTTGTCTCATCTTGCCTCCAGAGTATAACTTAAAGGTGGAACTCAATCAGAGCCCAGAGGACTAACTTACTATATGATCCAGCCATTCTACAACTAGGTATTTACCCAAGAGAATTGAATGCATTTGTTAAAAGAAATTCATGGATGTTCATGGTAGCCTGACTTGTAATACTACGAAATTGGAAAATAGCTCAAATGTTCATCTACTGTTAAATGGATGAATAGACTCTGGTATATCCATATAATGAAATGCTAGTCAGAAATAAAGAGGAATGAGCTATTGCTACGTGTTGCAACATGAATCAATCTCAAAATAATTACTCTGAGTTTAAAAGGTCAGACAAAAAGAAATGTGTTTTCTGTAGCTGCCATGACAAATCACTTACAAAATTGGTGGCTTGAAACATCAAGTTTTTGTTCACATTCAATTCTTGAGTTTAGAGGTCCAAAAATCAAGGTGTTGCTGTACTTTCTAGCAGAAAAAATTTGTTCTTTTCTTTATTCAGCATCTGGTCACTGTTAGTATACCTCGACTTGTGGCTACTTGATTCTCTGCTTTGCTTCCATCTTCACCTTGCGTTTTCTCTTTATTTTCTCCTCTGTGCACATGTCTCTTATAAGGGCATTTATTGGACTTGATGTCCATCCACATAATTCGGCATGATCTCATCTCAAGATCTTTTATCTGAAAAGACCCCTTTTCCAAATAGGTAATGTTCCCAGGTTTCAAGAATAGGATATAGGCTACTATTCGACCATCTACATGCATGATTCCATTACATAAAATTCTAAAAAATACAAACTAATATATAGTGACAGGGAACTGGAAAGGGGACACAGTTTGAGGGAGGGATTTCTAAGGGATAGCTAGGAAACTTCTGGGAGTGATGGGCATGTTTTAGATGCCTTATTTGTGGAGATGATTTAGTAAATCAAACATATGTCAAAATCATATGTTCTACAATTTAAATATGTACTGTTTGCTGTATATCTACTATAGCTTAATAAAGCATTTTTTAAAAAAGGAAAAAGGATGACTTGCTGAAATTTTGACCCAGAATCTTGTCATCAATACAACCTGCATTTTCTATTTCTGTTTCCCCAGCTATTAAATTATTGATTCATAATTTAATGATAGAATTCACTTGGCCAGGATTTTCTACCAATTCATTTATGTCCTTAAAGTGACCATTTATAAATTCTTTATCTATTCTAATTTCTTTTATGTCATGAGAATGCAGTATATGCTGGGCTATTCACCTATCCCTCTAAATTAGTGATTATTAATCTTTCTGAGATCATTTACTTTCTTTAAAATTGGTGAGTATCATGGACTCCTTTACTCACAGATATGCATATGTGATTCCAAATGGCTTCATGGCCCTCAAAAGTCCAAATGTTAACCATGCCACCCCATCCTTCATGAGCTTACAAACCTATGATTTGAATAAACACATAAATTTATATTTATTTAAAAAGGGGCATTTTGAGCTATAGTAGTCTAGATGACATGTTTATTTTTGTTTACCAAAGCCATGAGTACTTGAATATTTAACAAGGAAATAATGTCATTTTATGTGAGCATATGCTTAACTGATGCCAAAAAATGTATAAAATCAAAAGCCTTTACATTTCTTCAGATGCTAAGCAAACAGCAGAACTTGCCTTTGGACCCTCTTGAGAGAAGTGTAATATCATTAGGCCCTGCTTCACATATTACATCCTCATATCCACAGCAACAGATTCACAGGGGCTTCTGTGACCATGTGGCTCTGTCAACAGTTTCATTGCTATATTATGGATGACTTTTTTCTGTTTAGGGCATGAGCAGTTGGTACAGAGCTGTAAGGCTGATTTGGTATTATGCTTCCTTCATAACTCAGAAATGAATTGTATTTGCTTTGTGTATTTACTGTCTTTTTCATTAAATTTAACAACATTTTTCCATTTAAAAAAAAAAAAGAAAGATCAGCATTAACAATGAATGAAATTTATTTCTGATCAGAATTCTAGAATGCTTTTTTCCCCCACTTTGGTACCAGGAATCAAACCAAGGGGCACAACTTAGCTTAGGGCCCCTCTAAGTTGCTGAGGCTTGCTTTGAACTTGTCATCTTCCTGCCTTCTGAGCCACTGGGATTATAGGTGTGTACCACTGTGCCCAGGTAGAATGCTTTTTTTAAAAAATATTTATTTTTTAGTTGTAGGTGGACAGAATATCTTTATTTTTTTTAATGTGGTGCTGAGGATCGAACCCAGTATCTCACGCGTGCTAGGTGGGCACGCTACCACTGCGCCATAACCACAGCCTCTAGAATGCTTTTTTAAGGCTGTCTAATATCTTGTATAAAAGGGTTTGGGAAAAATCAGAGACTTGGTGACCCAGCATTCGGATGGCATAGCATGAAGTGGTGACCCTGTGCTACTGGTTTTAGGTCTAAAACCAGGACATAGATCATCCTTGAAAAGAGCTAAGATTTGCAGTGAGGGCAGATACCTCCACTCCTCAATTATTTGTTTTAACACAATACTCACAGAGAGTATTACATATTAGCATCAATAAAATAGCCACTTACTAAGATTTTTACCAGAGCAGGGTTTTTCAGCATGTCTGGGGAGGCAAGTAGAATTTTAAAAGTCCTTCCCACTCCCAACACCTCTAGAGATCTTATATTTTGTTGCTTCCTAATTGGAAAAAAAAAATGTTGAGATTGACTTGTGACATTGGACCTGTTGAAAATCATGCCATTGTAAGCCAAGCTTTAAGCTTGCATTCTGTTTCTGTTGATGGGAGTCTTTATTTAAAGAATGATAATTAGATCCTGCAAGTAGGGTGCCAGGGAAGTGCATTTCTGCTATGTCTTTCTCCATTTTATTCATGTCTCTTTGGGAATGTTCACAGCCAAGCTTATGAAATAAGAGATTTAGAACATGACTCCAGCTTCAGACAGGAATTTGTTGGCAGAACAAGGGTGGTTTTAATTCTCTTGGGAATAGGATATCCTCTTCCAAGGGAAGAGGATAGCATAAAGCTGAGCCCAAGTCATTCTACATATGAAATGTTGTTACTTGATTAGGGTGAATAAGGAATCAAATCATGAAGAATATTATCAACACCTTGCCTACTTTCAGACAGAATTTTGTGAGGCTTATAAGAAATAACTATTTGCTAAAATATAAAAATAAGTGAAAAGAAGAAAAAAAGAAAGAGGAGAGACAGTCTGGATCATGGAAATTGCTTCATCTTCTCTGAGGAGGTGGCTAATCTATGACTTAAATGTTGTGTTATTGTTGTTTCCTGATTAAATAATAGTGTATTAAAGGCACACTCTCTCTAGTGAGCAGTATCATTCTTAACCATGTGGTCACTACTGATTAATTATTTACAGTGTGGTTTCCACCACAGCACTTGACTAAGAAGTTAGTCAGACAAGAAAGCACTTTATCTATTCTAATTATTATAGATTGGCATTTGTTTTGAAAATGAGCATAAGTTTAAGGAACATGTCATAATGCACAGGTTTAGATTTCTTTGAAAATACTTCAAATTATTTAAGTCATTGATTTTAGAAATGTTTACTCTCACTGTCACCCTTAGTATTTTTTAAATAAGCATTGCTTTACATAAAGGCATTGCTTTTACTGTCTTTAAAGCCTTTTGTTGCATCATATGTAGTCATTGGAATCAGAAACTAGACTCTTCCTTTCCTATGACCAACTGTATACATATTTCCACTTTTTCTAGAATATGTGGTAAGACATGAGAATTTATTGCCAAATACAAAATGCAAAGGTGAAATTTCCTAAACGTCTACCAAAGTAGCATATTCCATTACTCTTGGGAAATGAGATTTTAAATATGTGTACTGAATTTTGTATGTCTGTGTGCATTGCACACACATGTGTATGTTTTCAAAGCAGTGCCTGCTCTGTGCAAAATTCTGTTATTCAAGATGGGAATTCAAAAGGTGTAAGCAACAGCTGCCAGGTGCAGTGGCTCACATCTGTAATCCCAGCACTCTGGGAGGCTGAGACAGGAGAATTGCCAGTTCAAAGCCAGCCTCAGCAATGGCGAGGTGCTAAGCAACTCAGTGAGACCCTGTCTCTACATAAAACACAAAATAGGGCTGGGGATGTGGCTCGGTGGTCGAGTGCCCCTGAGTTCAATCCCTGGTACCAAAAAAAAAAAAAAAACAAAAAAACCCAAAAAAGGTGTAAGTAACATGATGGAAATAGCTTCTTTAATGTTGGAATGTGTGTCTGTGCTTTTCTTCACTGTATTCCTACTAGATGCATGGCAGACATGCAATAAATGTGTATTCAGTACATGAATAGACACACAAGTGACATATAAGAGCTATTAGATGAAATATCATTTGAGTGACCAGGAAGGGCTCCATGGAAGAGGTGGCATTTTGGCTTTGACATGGAGATTGATGGCAGTATTCCAAAGTAACAATATAAATCAGGAAAGCAGGAGAAAAGGAAGTCAATGAGTTGCCTCTCAATTTACATCCTTTCTTCTAATAATCCCCCCTACCCTTGGGGATAATTAGCAGTGTCAGCAGGCCAGGCTTTAGAAACCCTGTGGTAGCGGGTCACCTTCAAATGCAGTGGCCACTACTACTGATTTACAGGGGCTCTTCCAATGTGTTTCAACTCTCTAGGCATGATCTGACTTTCTTTTGTGTTCCCTTTCAAACTTACCTTTTCTTTTCTAAAATCATGTTCAAAGGAAGACAGAAGACCCCGTGTAAGAGGAGGCTAAATCCTTTTTTCTTTCAGTTTGACTTCTTGGTTCTTTGAAAAGTAGGAGGAGAGCCCCTTACTGCCTGCCTCCCCCTCTATCCCCTTCCTGGTTGCCTCACTCCTGCTAGAGCTCCCCTGAGGATGGAGGTGTGACTCTCAGCCACTGTAGCTTCCCTGCTGTGGGGCCCTCTCTGATTTCTGACTTCCCTCTTTGCTCTCCCTGCCCCATGCCCTGCTGCCTGAACTCAGTTCAAGCACAGCAAGGATGTAAATCCTAGGACCTGTAGCTTTGCAGAGTAAGGAAACCTTGGAGCAAAGAGAGCAAAGATCTGGCAGTCACATTTTCCCATAATCCTCCTCTTGCAATGTTCTTTCCTCTGTGCTATCAGACATTTCCTTCATGTGGTGTTGATTTATTTACATTCTATCTTCATTCAAACTATTTATTGAGTGTTCAGATTGCATTAGGTGCTCAGAATATAAAGATGGTAATCTCTGCTTTCAAGGAGCAGAATTATCTACACAGCATCTAGGCATGGAATAACCAATCATCACAGTAGATTCTGTGCTTTAGACATTGTCTGCCCCCAGCTATTTTGAACATGTTCACTAACTCAGCTGACAGTTTGTCTTATTGAACCCTGAAAATTTATTAAAAAGATTAAACCATTGGGTATGTAGGTATAGCATTCTTTTAAAATGTAATGCCATTCTAAAATGGATATTTATAAAAAGACATTCATACTTAAAAAAATAAAAGAAACACCATTTTTATTGGTTAAGATTATGTACTATTAATAGTAGCCAAGCTATGTGGTTTAAATTTTGGTTTCTCCATATACTGGCTCTGTGGTATCAGAAAAATTATTAAACTTTGAGCCTTGGTTTCTTTATATATAAATTGGGGATAATAATGTTACCTATCTTTGGGGGTTGTTGGGGTTAAGGATTACATGAACACAGCTAGTTTCCAACATATAAAGGTTCCACTTATGATTTTTTGACTTTATGATGGTGTGAAAAGTGATATACATTGGACAGAAACTGTACTTCAAAATTTGAATTTTGATTTTTTTTCCCCAGGCTAGTGATAATGCAGTATGATTCTGCTTCCTAAGGCTGAGTAGCATTGGTGAGCTACAGCTCCCAGTCACTCATCAGTCAAGGGGGGAAACAACCAATACACTACAGTGTGCTGTGCTGTTGAACTATAATCTTTTGTTGGTTAGGTGTACTGAATGTATTTTTGACTCATATTTTTAAGTTGAGGTGCATCTGCATATGCAAAGTACTTAAAACAGCAGAGCACATACAAAGTGCAAGTAAGTAGTAACTGGTGGAAGCATTTTGACTTTTTGAGTCTTTACTATTGAATACCTTAGCATTAAGTTCCTCGTTTGAAGAAGAGAAAACATTTCTTTTCTCTAGAACCTGTCCTGTGTTTTAGGGTTTTATCTTTTATATACCGCTTCAGGCTATTTCAGTGAAGGATCCAGAGATTCCAATGCATATTCATACACAATTTGCAATCAGGGTCAACACTTGCTTCACAGAACCTCTAATCTAACACTGTTTCCCATTAATATGGGGTCACACTATGTTGCCTGATGACTTTAGTGAACACCCAGGGTGGTTCTGAAGCACTGGATATCGTCTTGCTACCTTTCAGGATAATGCACTTGTAGGAAATTATTAGATTTTTCCTACTTCAGAGAAATAATGTAAATTCAAATAACCGCAGAGTAATGATGCTGTCTGAGATTGAAAAATAGGAAATCAAACAAGAACTGTTTAAGAATAGCTGTGACCTGCATGGGCTCCGTATTAGAGCCCAGCTGCATTAAGGTACCCATCATTTTCATTTTCTAAGATGACTAACAGTTTTTCCAAAAGGTATTGTTAAGTAAGTTCCTTGCTTTGGATAAATAGGCCATTTTATAATTCAGATGACATCTTTTTGTAAGGGCAGAAGCTTTTCAACCTGCTCAATGGGTATTTTTTCTGATATTATTTCTGTAGGTTCTGTTCTCCTAGTGGTCCCCTCCATGTCTGCCTACATTCTAGGGGGCTTGGCTAGAGCTGCCTGAGCCCTGGATTCTAGAGCTGTCTGGGTGCTTGTGCCAGGAGAATGCTGGCAAGCACAGCAAAAGGGACAAAAACAGGGAAACTTCCCCTGGTTCCCCTGGTGAAGAAGGGGTTTTATCAAAGATAAAGGAAGTTGAAAGTGAACTGAATGAGGAGTGAAAATAAGCAATAAAAGGCAGAGGGTGTAAGGCAATTTCCACAGCCAGGACTATGGTGTTTAAGCCTCCTGTTTTTCCATTCACTGATCCTGTGCTGTTGGGTTTAGAGGAACGAGATTGTCATATACATAATTCTCCTTTTAGCTAGCCCACTAATAACCTCTGATAAGATAAGATGTATAATATTATTCTGGACATTTAACATTAATGGAAAATAAATATGGGCAGTAGAATTAAAAATAAGCAAATATATTTAGAAAATGCTATTTGAAGTTCTATTGATTATAATCATTATGAAATGTTTGTTGAGATCTAGTGATTGCTGTCATCCTAGTGAAATTTCTATTTCATTTTTTCTACTCAAATTTTATCAAAGTGTGAACATAACATATCTTCAAAACAGGCATGTGTTATTATATGATATACACAAATTATTGAACTATTTTTTCAAGTTCGAGAGGGAAGGAAGAAAACCTTCAAACAAGCATTCTTGTAGCTAATCTCCTTCATTCTAACTTCCTATCTGAGTTTAACCTAGATGAAACACAAGACTTTTAGTGCAAATTGAAGATGTAGTTTTAATTTTAGATGTTGAGATTAGATGTCAAAACACCTTATTCAAGCTGACTGATCCATATAGTTGTTTTTGCAATGCACATTAAATCTCAGGCAAGGGAATTTCATATTTTTATCCTGGAAATTCTCTGGCATTATGCCATTGTTCTTAGTATAATATTATCAATGCTGTATTTGTTGTCTGTGGATTCCTAGGGAGTTGAATGCAGTGGCTTAAAGAAAATAATTATTATGATATCTTTATGAATTACTTTAGAATATTAGTGTTTGAAGGGTGTGCCGAATGGTTTGGAATTGCTTAAGTCTTTGGTGTGTATGAGAGAGTATATATGAGACAGAGCACAACTATGTCAATCACTAGGCATCAAAAACCTTTTCAAAAAATTATACAATCCAGTGGTTCTTGATATATCCACAGAGCTGTACAACCATTACAATATTTAATTCCTAAACATTTTTGGCCCCGCCAAAGAAACTCAGTGCTCATTAGCAGTCACTTCCGTCTTTACCAAATATCTCATTTATCATAAAAACGATTTGTAAATATTCTATAAGTCTCCTTTCATTCTCTTGGTTGTACCGGTTGATGCATAAAAGTTTTTAGGTTTGATGCAGTCCTATTTGTCTATTTTTGCTTTTATTGTCTGTGCTTTTGGTGTTATATTCAAGAAATCCATAAACATAGTGCAACTATACATACACAGTCAACTTTTGATTTCAAAAATCAGAGTTCTGTAATTCAAACATCATTTAATCCAATAGTCATTTGTATTTGATTTAAAATGCAATTGATACTTGTATCTGATTATGGTTGTGCCCACTATTCTGAAAGATAGCTTCCAGAAAAATTAGTTTTGCTGGGAATATGTGACTCAAGAAAGCTAGAAATATGTGTAATTTTCCTGGCTTGACCCCAAGTTCAAGAACTCCTTGAAGGATTTGTTTATGTATCTGTATTTCAGAGAATTTTCTTGATAGAATGCAGGGTACACAAGGAAGTAAACCAGATTTGTTTTCACAGAGAGAAAAAAATATAAGCAGACTACTTTATGTTTACTCTGTCGAGACACACCACAGATTAAACTTCAAAAGATATGCATAAATAAGATTTAACCAAGATTTAATTATCTTAACAATGCCCAAGTTTCAAGCACTCATTCTACTTCTCTATAAAATGAATTCGTTTTCTCACTTGTAGGTGTGTGAGTTTGTGTGTGGGAGGGGTTAGTTTGGAGTGATGCTTGTGAACATATCCTGCTCCCACTCCAAGCCTCCTCAGTCCTCCTCCTGCTCTGTTCCTTTTTATGTGTGAATGGCTTCCTGTTCACCCACTTACTAAAACAGAAACTTGGACAGCCTCCCTCAGTCTTCATCTCCCTCACACCTCCCATCCAGAAGTTACCCAATTCTTTCGGTTTTTCCTCCTGAACTGCTCTCTCTTTTCTTACTATTTTATTTGTGCCTTCCAGGCTACAGCAGCCTTGTCATTGGTCTGTCTGCTTTGGCATGCCCTCTGCAATCTGAAGTCATATTTCTAAAGTACAATTTACTCAAGTCTCTCTTACATAGAATCCTTACACAATTGTCAGTTGCTCTCAGGACTAATATGAACTTATCCTGGTTCACAAGGCCTCTTTCTGGCACATGCTCTCACACCACCTCATCTGTCCTCCTTTACTTACCCTTCTTTTAACCTTTGTTTTGGAGGCTTCTAATTACTTCTCTGCTTGTCTATGTCTCTTAGTGGATTGTGAGGTTTTTCAGGCCAGGAATCATGTCAATCTAGCTCACTGCTGTGGTCCCAGTAGCAAATACAATGCATATATATTAGGTGTGTGATACAAATGTGTTGAATGAACCAAAGCAGCCAAGCTAGGTGGAACCTCATTCCTCTTCCTAATTGCAAAGTCTCTTAAAATGACTTAGTGTGGTGACTCTTTTCTGCCTCCCGAGGAAGCTCAAACATGTTCTGAAGAAATGAGTTACAGCAAATCCCCTAGGCTTCCATTTCCTCACCTGCAAGATGAAGTTTAAAGCCTTTACAAATAAATCTGTAATCTAAAGCCTTTGTACCAGGTTGTCTCTAAAGCCACACTAATTTACCTCAAACTCCAAAGTAGCTATCATATATGTAATATATTACAAGTGTTGGTTATAAATCTGTATTTATTTGCCTTCTAAAATTTAATCTTTAAAAGTTTGTAAAAGCTTTGTTTTTTCAAATGTCAAGAATGTGGCATTTTTGACTTGTTTGGTTTGCTTCTATGTTAGTGTCATATACAAACATTACTATTTGTGAATACCTTCACTGTAAACTGAAAACTATGAAAGTACAGAAAACAAATACATTCATGTTAACTTGCCTATATGAAATTTATATTGTTTTTTAAAAATTTTATTAGCTACATTATTATGAAGTATTATTCCTGCTGTAGTGAGGTATTTCTGAGGGTAATTGCCTTATCATATGAGGTGCTGAAGCTCCTTAAGGGAAGAACACAATATAAATTCAAAATCATAATGGAAATAATTACATTGTTTACTCTGAAAACGCATGCTTGGACATCTCATCAGAAATGGTGTATATGAAAATTAGGTAGATCAAATTTTAACTGTAATTGTAATAAAAATTTCTTTTATTCATGTACCTTTGATCTATATTACATTTCAGTTCCTTGACTAATAAAACTCTCTCCCTCTACCTCTTTTCACTACAACTCAGTAAATTACTCAGCATACATGGAGGTTGAAAATGAACACATTTGCCTCTTCAGATACAATTAGAAATGGCTCTGGAAAAGTAAGCTCCAGTCATGCTTCCCAGCTGTGAAATCCCAGAGGGAAATACAGTAGGAAAGGGATTAGAAATGTGAGAATTTTGTGCTAATGCCTCTACCAGACTCATAGTAGTTCCAAGCTGTGTCATACTGTTCCCCACCCATATCATAGTTTTTTCCTAGAGAGAGTTGATCTATCACCCCCTCAAAATCACAAATTGTAAACAGAAAAGTTTTTCCTTTTGTTCATTTGTTTATTCACTCATTCATTCATTATGGAGAAAATAATCACTTGACACTCTGTCACTTGCAGCCGTCAGTATAACGTGGTGCCAAAATCCATTCCTTGGCTGGTGGCAAAGTTGCAAACTATCACATCATGCCAAAGAACGTCTTGGCTGGGAGTATAATTACTCAGCTATAGGAAATGATCCTGATCCAGGAAAGAAGGCTTTAATATCCCACAGGTTCTCCACTTATTGCTTCTTCCCCCTAGGCTTCATTGCAGAAGGATGAAAATTGTTTCAGAAAATTGTTTTTCAAATGTACTGCATCCTAAAGGAAAATGGCCCTTGTGCATGCATTTTTATGTGTGTTTCATTCTTCACTGATAAAACATACCTTTCTATTTTGGGTGTACAGAGATTCAGGAAAGGGTCAAGACCAGTATTTCTCCAGGTAAACAGTCTGGCCAACACTTAGAAGTAACACTGAATCAGATATTAATGAATGCTTTTCTCAGCAAATGGAAGCCCACTTAAAATTAATAACTCAACATAATTAAGCTAGCATGCTATTTTCTCCATGGGCACCTGGAACCATGTCTTTAAAATACTGTTGAGTGGGTTCTTATCTTTTCCTCTGTAGTCACTGCCTCCTGCAATGCAACTTGCCAGTGCCATTCACCTCTGCAACTCTCTCCTAATTACCATTCTTCTCTACTGATCTCTGGGGCAGTTTTGCCTTCCCCCATGATGTTGTACCCACTCATCTCATCCTGGTGACACCTTGAACACATGCATGGGTATCTTGACTTTCCTATTTCTAATTGCTTGTTTAAGTCAACTTTGAGGGATACCTCAAATTCGTCTTCAGTTGAAACTGTACCACCTTTGTGATCCTGACCCCTGAACTCCCTTCTGTAGCCAAAATATAGCCTATGCTTGTAACTTGCTCTTTTCTGTATGCTCACCGAGCTTGTCCTTTATATTAGTGTGAGCTTTAATTATCAAATTTCTTTCAATGTGCCTGAGCTTTAAGACCCAGCTGACTGTAACTTTCAGAAATTCATCAAGTGTCCCCAAACCTCAGTTTCCTTCTGTGTAAAATAATTGTCTGGCCTACATCTCTACATTCCCTTACAACTCTAAAATATTATAAAGTGAGAATCTTTTTTAAAAAGCATAATACTGAGTTTAAGTATAAATTCTCTATAGTTTAAATTTAAACTTTTCATTTTTTCCTATTATACCTGTGAAGATGTATTCTTTGATTATTCATTCTCACCTAATTTGAAGGCATCTGAACAGATATACTACAACATGAAAGTAGAACTATCCTAGTGATTAAGCAAAAGATCTATCTCCATCTAAATAATTATAAAAAATAAAATTTCAGTTATATTACTTAAGACACATAAGACTGTTTTCTTTTTAAAACCTTTTATCTGTTGTTAATTAACATATTTCCCATAGCAAGTCTTTGAAAATATGTATTAGAAATGAAATATACTTCAGAAAAATAAGCAGAGCCGTATGCCAAATAGTCTGCAGAATCTTGTCTGCTCTAAGAGTATTTTCACTCTTTACTTTCCCTGTAAAATCTATGGGAAACACTTGGAATATTTATCTAAGGAACCTGAAGATATGCTGATATAGTTAAAACCATAACTATTCAATTAGGACTCAATTGTAAATCAGCCGGTGGCGAGGTTGCTTTAGTAGCCGGGACACTGACACAGAGATTTCACTTCTTAATTTCCTCAGTAAATGAGGGCATACATTTAAAAATAAAAATGTTGCCTTGAAGCAGTGTTACAGAACACAAATAAGGTTCAGAGTCCTTAATTTCTCTTTAGTACTTTTGCAGTTCTCTTAAAACCACAGCATTTTTTTTTTAACTTCTACACTGGATGCTCTAAGAACCTTAAATCCGCATTTCAGAGTAGAATATGAATATGAGTGGGAGTGGCTTTGTGAGCCTTTGTACTATGCTTATGCTGTTGTCAAAGGTTTGCCTTCTCTTTTTATTCTTTTGGGGACAAAGTGGAAACAGAAACAAAAAATAAATATGGTTAAAGCCATATATAACATGTACATTTTCAGTATGTCAGAATTCTGTAGGATGCTCTGATAGACATGTACTTCCTCCCATCATTCATCATCAGTGTTATTTTTGAAGTGCCTGTGATGTGTGAGGTACTGTGTTATGCAATCTGAGTATCACACAGTTTCTGCTTCTGTGTAATTTACAGTCTTAGAAAAATCAAGATCAGACCTAAAATGAAAAAAACAGACTGAGATGTATATAAATATATATGTATATATGTGTGTATGTGTATAAGTATATATGTTCTGCATTAAATCTGCAATTAATTTGACTTGCTAATATAGTGTTAATGAAATCTTAGCAATTATAGCTCTTTACCAGATAACAGGGACACTCATTTTGGCTAAACTGAAGAAATAGTTTGGAACTGTGAAATTACTTGTAGGCAGAATCTTCTTACCTAGAACAGTCTAATAAGGCCAGATTACTTGTAGGCAGAATCTTCTTACCTAGAACAGTCTAATAAGGTCAGATACCAAGTTTTTAAATTGTTTTTGGAAGCAAGACATATAGGCAAATTGTTGTGACAGGTATATAGGAAAGAAACAATAAATAATTTTTATTACATTATAAGAATAACCAGAAAAAATGTAAAATGATATTGAATCAAATGCTAGAATATGCATTATGGACCATACAAGTCAAAGAAATTTGGATATTAAAGGATGCAAAGTTGTTGGTACTAGTTATGGGAGTTATTCATTAATAACCACTAAGATAACCCAAAGTGGTAAGAAATCAGTACATATTTCTGATTTTACTCACAGTATCCTATTCAGTTTCTGGAAACTTCCAACCCATTCTTTATGACTAAAGACTGGCAATATTGTGTTTTTCCACAGTAATTTTTTCAGATCTTCTTAAAGGATTTCTTCCCCTTTGGTACTCACTCATACAATAAATAGTTTTGAATGCCATGTACCACATATCATCCTGGGAACTGAGAACACAGCATATAATCACCTGACTGAAGTTCCTGTTAACATGCAATACCACATCATGCACACCAGGATAAACAACAGCAACATAGTATGTGTGTTTGTGGCCATAAAATGTAAGTGACATGGAGAAAAATATGATCTAAGTGTAGTAGGAATTGACTAGGAACCCAGGAGGAATGACTGTTATGTTGTTAGAGAAATATGATGCATTTGACTAAAGACATGAAGGAAATGAGGGAGGGAACCATGTGGACATTTATGTGTTGGGTGTGATCTCAGGCAGAGGAACCATACAGTTTAGAGTCCCTGACATAGTAGCATTCTTGGTGCCTCAGAGAATACAGGACAACCAGTGTGATTAAGAGCAGAGCTGGGAAGGTAGATAAAAGGAGGTAGCCTCAGAGATAGTGGGAGAATCGTACTGTTTAGGGCTTTATAGGCAATTTGTGGATGTGAGTGAAGGAATAGATCAATTTTGCATGGTAAAAGACAGGCTAGCTCCATTGGAGAAGAGAATAAAGAGGGGCAAGAGACAAAATAGGAGAAAGGATTAGGTAGCTATTGCAGTAGTTCAAAAGAGATGTGATTATATCTAGGCCAATGTAGCGGAAGTGGTGAGAAGTAGTTAAATTATTTTAAGGCAGATCTAATAAGATTTGCCAATAAATTACATGTGGATGAGAGAAAAAAAGAGAGGAGTCAATAATCTGTAATGTTCTTAGCCTAAAATGACTACATGCTACTAACTGCAATTGGAAAAATTGGGAAGACTTTCTTAAAAAGCAGATAGAAAGTCAAGAATCAGTCCTTTAGGTTGGAACAGGTAAAGTTTTAGATGCACCTGACACATTTGAGTGGAGATAATAAATAGGTGGATATATGAGTTTGCCATTCAGAGAAGCTTGGAATGGATACATACATACATATATATTGATGCGTGCGTACACATGTGTAACTGTATACACACATGCATATTCGTGGAACTCAAACACATGAGAATGGACAACATTAATTAGGGAATGATTTTGGATTAAGAGAAGTATGAGATATGAGTCCTGGTGAATTCCAACATTTAGAGATCAGGGACAAAAGGAAAAATCATCAAAGGGGACAGCAGGTGCAGCAGAGGAGGCAGAAGGAGAATTAAGAAAGCACTCCATTTCGGAAGCCCAAAGACATCCACATTTCAAGGACAGAATGATCAGTGTCAAAGGGTACCTACTCCCAAAATAGCTATTTTGATGGAATACGAGGGACAAAAGGCAAGTGGCTGGGTTTAAGTAAAAACAGATGGAGGGAAAGTGGGGAAGTAAAATATATAGCAGAGATGTGGGATCAAGAACATGCACTTTTGTGCTGGAGGGGATTCCAGAGAAGTTTCCTTGACTAGGGAAAAGGAGGGGAACCTCAAAAGGCTCACATGATGGTGACAGTTTTATAAAGAGAGAGAAAAGTAGACTCAGGTGAAAATCTGATAGCAAAGATTCAAATAAGGAGGCAAGTCATGATGACAGCAAACATTTTGGAAGCTGGGACACTGGATAAAATTATTACTTTTGAAAGAAAAAAGGAAAGAAGGGAAATGTCTCTCCCTCAGTACAGTGTCTGTTGAAAAGGTTTTGCTTAATAAATGTCTCATGAATTAATATTTAAATAGCTGTTCTGGAAAAATGTGCTTTTGCTTCAGGGGATTGAACTAGTTGTTTTTAAGAATCACTTTTAGTGTTCAAAGTCTGTGAATCTATGAAAAAGCCTGTTAATATATTACACAATTTAGAGGTCAAATAATGTGATGCAAATGTCGTTTTTCCTGTATCTTCATCTGTCAGTGCACATGTCATTGTACTTTTTTCACATTAACCCCAGAGCTGACCTCACAATCTCTTTTGAAGCAACCAGCATGGCTGTTGGTTTTGGCATTCGAGATTGTGTTTATGTGTTTTTACTGATATGTATTTATAAGATGATAGACAATTTTTACTGATATGTATTTATAAGATGATAGACAATTAGGTCTTCTAATTCACATGTGAATGTAGGCAAAACTGACCCTATAATGTAAGAATGCTTCCTAAATTCTGACTCATCAAGCCCCTTGAGAGTCAGCAGGGGGAGGAAGTGTGTGAGGAGGGACTAGAGCAGCTCTGTTACTCTTGATCAAGGTGTCTATAACTTTAAAAAATATAGCCTTGCTGAATTAATTTCTATTAACTCCTTCAGATTACCTTGTTCACCAATTGCAGTGTCCCAGCAATTAATTTAGTTTCTTTTTTTTTTTAATTTTAATTTTTATTTATTTTTCTCAAAAGTTGCATTTAAATACATGTTATCAAACATAACAGAAAAAAAACAAATTTTCAGAAGCTGTACACACTATTCACTGAAAATATTTGTTGAGGCAAATAGAAAAAAAAATTATTA